>CAIGRR010304899.1:0-17696 GCA_903798365.1 Fraxinus sp. 1973-6204 | reverse complement strand
TGTGGTTTTTTTTTTTTTTGTTTTTTTTTTTTTTTTTTTTTTTTGCAATTGGAAAAAATTCTAAATACAATGGTAAAAAAAATTCACTTTTATTAACAATTTACAAGCAAAACAAAGCCAAACGAATGATATTCAGTATGATTTTTTTTTCTTCATTTTTTTGGCAATTGAAAAAAATTCTAGACCCAATGGTAGAAAACATTATCACTTTAATTGGCAATTTCCATAAAAACGAAGACAAACGGATACCAAACTTTCAATATTTTCCATGAAAAATTATATCAATCAAACACAATTAATTACAATTCCCAGCAAAACAATTTCCCTGTAAAACATTTTCTTTGCACCCATTTTCCACATTTCTATCAAACAAACCCTAAACATCCAAGCTAAACAAATAAAAAATTTTAGGGATACCGTTATATTTTTTGCTATTTCTGGTGATCCTCTTGGTTGACAAGTTTATATCTAAAATAAAAGCAAAAACACATACAATAATATTTAATCCCATCATTTATCTTTAATATCATATTTTTTATTTATATTTCCAACTTGAATTAACCAAATACACATATTATGCTCAAAGTTAACCCATATATTTCATCTAAAAACTCTCTGTGCGTGCACGGAGAGAAGCAACCTCTCTGTGCGCGCACAGAGAGTATTGCACCGCCTTTCACTAAGGAAAGTACCGCGTTTCGCCGCCTACATTTTTGACCAAATCTTTATAATTTGATTCTCATTTTTCTCTTCTTTAATTTAATAAATTTTCCCCCAACATTTTGTTTTTTATGACCTCCCACCGCCTACATTGTTGACTAGAGAAGATTTTCCTTTTTCTCTTCTTCAAAACAATTTATTACCCAGTGTTTTGTTTCTTATGAAGAGGGAGGATAGAATGGGAAAAGGGAAATACATCCAAAATGAACAGTAAATGGATGATTCCCTCTTTTAATAAAAGAGGAGAGATTATTTTGTACGAAATTAATATAAAAAATTACACCTGATTTTTATTTTCAGCAATACGTTTTTATATTTTACAATTATCACCATTCTTCTCCGAAACTTTCTAAATTTCATCTCACAAGCTCTTTCAAGACCTTGAGTCAAACCTTCGTGCTATCTTCTGAAAATTTTCAGTATCATGATCACGTGAGATAATCTTTCTTGCATAGATAGGTAAGAATAAGATTTGTCTATCACCCTAAAAGCAACTATTCCACGAGCTAAGCCGAACGAGCCAATTCAAAAAGTTTTATGGACGGGGCTAAAATACCCAACACAAAGGCCAACTGCACAGGACACGGCACATCAGACTAACAAATGTTGGACCACTCAACCGAATCCAACCGCTATATTTCATTTCATTGTATAGAAAATCTAGGGTTTTGAGAGTATACACGTAATCCCTGAGATTATATATATTTAGCACACCGCATTCGCGGCAGTGCTCCCAATTTTTTTACCCATCTTCTCTACGCCTCTCTCGGCGTCGCCGTTACTGCCGGCGGCGATCTTCTCACCCTCAGTCGGATATCCGACCTATCCGTTCTTCCCTCTCCTCTCTTTATCCAAAATTCAAAAAAGAAAAAATAGCAAAATTCTGAAAAAACCCTAAATCCGGACAATCTGATTTCCTTTTCACCTGCAGTCAAGCATATTTATTCTATATACATGTTCATGTTCTTTTTTTAATTGAAAATAAGAAGAGGAGAGGGAAGTGAAAAGAAAAAAAAAATACCAAAAAAAGAAGAAAACTCATCGTAAAAGGAAAAAAAAAGAAAACTTTTTTGGACTGAGATGGCGACGCAGGTTCAGATGCAGGCAGTGACTGCTGCGGCGGCTGCCGGTAGCGCCCAGTTCGTGACGTCTCTGTACGTGGGTGACCTCGAAGTAANTTTTTGGACTGAGATGGCGACGCAGGTTCAGATGCAGGCAGTGACTACTGCGGCGGCTGCCGGTAGCGCCCAGTTCGTGACGTCTCTGTACGTGGGTGACCTCGAAGTAAACGTGACGGATTCGCAACTCTACGATCTGTTTTCCCAGATGGGAGATGTGGTATCTGTTAGGGTTTGTAGGGACCTGACTATCGGGCGGTCACTTGGGTATGGTTATGTCAACTACGGCAACCGTCAAGATGGTTCGTAATTTATGTTTCATTACTAGTCCTAATGACTTTGATTTTTGTGGTAATCGCTCTGCTTAATTTTGTTATTCAAACTTGCTACAGGAAAGTGGATTTTCAAAGATGATTTGTATGATGTATGTTTAAAATTAATTGTGAATTTTCTGAACAAATAGAGAAAGGAACTATGTATAGGAGCCCTAGAATCCTGATTCATTAATCTAGCATAGCTCTTGCTGCTCGGCACATGGCCGCATATAATGATTGTGCACAGATGCTTCTGATGACATTGTGGTTTTATGCTACAAATATGTAATTGGTTAACATTAACTAATGACCAATTCTCATAGTTTGTTTAAGCTGTGAATGCCCCAGTTTCCAGTTTAAGGGTATTCTGTATAGGCTTGAAACCATCTGCAAGTGCGGTGGTTTAGATCCCAAAATAGAAATTTCCCTATCACTATCTGTGGTGATCTTGATTTCACATTCGAAAATTATGTACATACAAATATTTGCCTATTAAGTTTTTGAATACGAGATCACATTTGCTGAAAACTGGTCAATATTTGTTCCGTGTTCAGATATTCTTTGACTTCCAAGGTAGTCCCAGAAAATCACAACTTGGGAAAACTTGTAAACCGCAATTGATAAGCTAGAAAGTTTTGGTTAAGTTACAATGTCTCATATCTTTGTACATTTGTATTGCCCAGTTAGTTTTATGAAGTCCATTTCTCATTTCCATCTTCTCTTGCAAATTTCATGCTCTTTAACCTCCCAGGAGCATGTTTTAGTTGGGTGACAGTCATTTAATTTTCAATAATAATACTATACGTTCATGATAGCGGAGAGAGCCTTGGAAGAGCTGAACTTCACTCCTCTCAATGGAAAACCTATTAGGATAATGTATTCTCACCGAGATCCCAGTGTGCGCAGAAGCGGTGCTGGGAACATATTTATTAAGGTATACAAGCCTTTTTTCTTTTGATCCCTTGTCTTTTGCCACTTCTCTTACATGTTTTCCATGGCAGAATTTGGACAAAGAAATTGATCACAAGGCACTGCACGAGACATTTTCTTCTTTTGGGAATGTTCTATCGTGCAAATTAGCAACAGATGCTTCTGGTCAATCAAAGGGCTATGGTTTTGTGCAATTCACTAGTGAGGAAGCTGCCCAAAATGCTATAGAGAAGCTAAATGGTATGCTTTTGAATGGGAAACAAGTTTATGTAGGACACTTTGTTCGAAAGCAAGAAAGAGAGATGTCAGTAGACAAGACAATATTTACGAATGTGTTTGTGAAGAACATGTCCGAAGAAACAACTGAAGAAGACCTGAGGAAGATATTTGGTGAATTTGGATTACTCGCCAGTGTTGTTGTGATGAGAAATGAAAATGGAAAGTCAAAATGTTTCGGATTTGTAAACTTTGAGAATGCAGAGGATGCTGCTAGATCTGTTGAGTTGCTTAATGGTAAGATGTTCGATAACAAGGAATGGTATGTTGGAAGGGCCCAAAAGAAATCTGAGAGGGAGCTAGAATTGAAACACCAATTTGAGCAGAGTGTGAAGGAAGCAGTTGATAAATCACAAGGGTCCAACCTATATGTCAAAAATCTGGATGATAGCATTGGGGATGATGAGCTTAAGGAATTGTTCTCTCCATTTGGATCGATAACATCATGCAAGGTTGGTAGATGTTTCTGCTTCTGGTTGGGAATGTCACTGTAGACAATTTATTCATGTTAATCAGCTGCAGTTTATGAAAATTGTACTAATCCTTCGTACAGGTGATGCGAGATCCGAAAGGAATAAGCAGAGGATCTGGTTTTGTTGCATTCTTGTCCCCTGAAGAGGCTTCTAGAGCTGTAAGTTTTTTTTTTTTTTTTGGGTGGGGGGTGGTATTCTCCTCATTAAGACATCTTTACCTGTCATCCTTCGAAGAAGAAAATTTTTAACTGTTATTTGTATGTTATTTTAGCTCTTAGAAATGAATGGCAAGATTATCGTTAGCAAACCTCTTTACGTTGCCCTTGCTCAAAGGAAAGAAGATAGAAGAGCACAGTTACAGGTATTTCCTAGACTCCTTCACTTCAATCTACTATAACAGAAGGTAACGATGGGAAAATTGGAAAAAAAATAGTAAGAAAAATTGAGGGCTAAACATTGCCTTGCTGCTATATGCATATAATGCACTTTAGTGCTGTTGCTATCTTCATTCGCCACGTTGAAAGAAAAACTTTCTTCTTCAATGCTTTGATTGCTTGTGATTTTAATGCATTTCTTTTATGCTGATCTGTATATTCTCAGTTCATGGCATACATTGTCAACAATTATATGAATATGTTGTTTTTATATATCATTTTATTCAGGCTCAATTTTCCCAAGTACGACCAATTACTATGGCACCTACAGTTGCTCCTCGTATGCCAATGTATGCCCCGGGTGGTCCTGGTCTAGGGCAACATATATTCTATGGGCAACCTCCACCTGCCATGATTCCTCCACAAGTAATTATATCTTCATATTGTTAAAGTTCGAAACTTCTGACGGCAAGATGATTTTGATGTTCATATTATTAGATAATTTTGTCCTTAATATTATTTTTTTTTACTAACTGGTGTTTGACTTTTACTATATATTTGTTTGTTCTTGATTCATGCGTTGCAAGTCTGAGGCTTCTGCATTCATTTTTGTAACGTGGATTTTATGTAATGGATGAGAAAATTATGTAACCTACACTAATTTTTAGAGGTTTGAAGCGACATTAAATTGAAAAAAGATTGATTCAGTTATACAAATTTTATGAAGAAAAATAATGATAAAATGGGTTCAATACAGATTGCATTTTTTTTCCATTTGCTTTCTTATGCTGTGTGATCCCTGCACTCTATTCTCTCTTGCACATGCAGAGATGCTTACAGAGAGAGAGAGAGAGGAGGGAGAGGGAGCGGGTGACACAGAGAATTCTTTTCAAGAATGAAAACTCAAAAACTGTGGAACGGTTTTTATAGGCGTATCTGGCACCTGAGTCTGGGATTCTGGGTTCATCTGTAGAGTTTTACACAAGCCAATTCAATAGATCAAATATTTGATTACATGTTTCTTGAAATGCAGCTGAATTTGAAGTGTTGTTATCCATGTAATATCGTCACTGATTTAAGTTGTAGGCAATTTTCTTGACTAAAGATATTGACGACAATTCTTTTGCCTGATTTTATAGCCTGGATTTGGGTATCAACAGCAACTTGTTCCTGGTATGAGGCCTGGTGGACCTCTCATGCCAAATGTCTTTCTGCCAATGGTTCAGCAAGGGCCACGTCCTGGTGGCAGACGCTCCAATACTGTTCCTATGCAGCAGAACCCACAACCAGTTCCAGTAATGCAGCAACAGGTTTTTGATGCTTAAACTTGTGCCTTTTTTCTTTTTTATCTCCAGAACATTTCTTTGGTTGTTACTTAATTTCTTTGGTTCAGATGCTTCCAAGGGGACGTGCCTACCGTTATCCTCCTGGGCATGGAATGCCAGATGTTTCTATGCAAGGCATGGCTGGGGGTATGCCTTCTATCCCATATGACATGGGTAATATGCCCTTGCGTGATGTGAGAATGCCTCAGCCAATCGGGGCTTTGGCATCTGCACTTGCAAATGCGTCCCCGACAGAACAGAGGACTGTAAGCATTTACTTCCACGTCCTAAACTGATTAGTTCTTTTTACAGCGATGGGGTATGAACCCTGGTTTGGATACTATTGCATGTCAAGTCATATCTGTTCTTAGCATCTGTCCAATGTGATATAGTCCAGCGGTTGCCAAAATATTACTGTTATATTTCTCCCCAAAGATCAAATCTAGTCATTCCTGCTGCTCGAGATGTAACTTTACTATCTCAATCAAGGTCTACACCGCAAGAAATAATTTATCAATGCTTCTAGGCTCTCATCGTGGTCAGCTTGACATTAGGAGATGACAATTTATTTGTTGATTGTTTTGGTCTTACTATTGCTTTTAAAATTTCTTATGCCCCATGCAGCTGTTTTGATGCATTTTCTGTT
This sequence comes from Fraxinus sp. 1973-6204, assembly GCA_903798365.1. Classification (NCBI taxonomy): domain Eukaryota; kingdom Viridiplantae; phylum Streptophyta; class Magnoliopsida; order Lamiales; family Oleaceae; genus Fraxinus; species Fraxinus sp. 1973-6204. The sequence continues at coordinate 11,520 of CAIGRR010304899.1, read as the reverse complement.
AATTCTACAAGGCCATATTCCATGAAAAATTTATGTATTTTCCTGATTATATTTTCGGTAATTTCTTTCTAGAAGTTGCTCAAAAGAAATGCACATTGTTCACCCAAATATTACACTTGTTGCTAAAGTTGTTTTAATAAACTTATAAGATGTGACTGAGAGAAACTCCTCCTAACATATATAATTGGGCCTTCAAAATGTCAATTATTTTCCATCTAAGAATAGTTTATTTGACAATAATGTTCACTTTTTACGGATGTATATTTGCATCCTTCAACTCGATGGACTTGTATTACTTTGATATATTGACTGGGTAAAACTTGCTCATTTTTTGGAATAAAAACTGAACATGTCTTTGAGTATAGATGCGCGTGTGCATCCTTATTCATTATTGAATGTTGATTTGTGTGTTTTGTCTGCAGATGTTGGGCGAAAATCTGTACCCTCTGGTTGAACAGCTAGAGCCTGACACAGCAGCTAAGGTGACTGGAATGCTTCTGGAAATGGACCAGACGGAAGTTTTACACTTGCTGGAATCACCAGAAGCTCTGAAAGCTAAGGTTGCAGAGGCTATGGAGGTTCTGAGGAATGTGTCTCAGCAGCAGGCCAGCAGCCCAGCTGAACAATTGGCTTCATTGGCGTTGAATGAATGATTTTATGGGAAATGGAGGTTGAATTATATACTATGCTTGGGGTTTTTTTAAATATTGGTTTTTCTAAATTTCGTTGCAAGTACACATGCTGTGGTTTCCGACTCTTGACGTTTGATGACTTTGGAATTTTGTGATACTTTCTTTTGATGTTTCGTACTCGGAACATTTTCAGTGGCTATAAAAGCATGGATTGGCTTTTTATTTTCAAACATAAATAGTTCAGCTAACGCATTTGGAACGTTTTGATTTTGATTTATATCGTTTGGGTTGATCAAATTATGTTTTCTAGTTGGGTTATTACATTTAAACCATTTTTTTTTTTAATAAATACATCATATTTTAACTTAATGTCAGACATGTCTTCAACTTTCATTCATAGTATTTTCACCTTAACCATTAATTAATTGTCGTACATTCTCCACGATGACAGTTTTAGTCTCTGTTTTGAGATACATTAAAATTTTCATTTTCATTATTCTATTCATTTTCAATCACATATTTTTCAATAAAATAATATTTTCTATCACATCAATAATTTTTTCTTCTTTTAAAATCACACATTCTCTATCAATCTACTATTTTAAAATGCGTTCTTTCAAAATAATATGGTTCAAACACACCCTTAGTTGGAAAATTCTTTATCACGTGCTTTAATTTTTTTTATTTTTTATTTTTTCTCTCTTATTTAGAAGTACGAGAGACAAATAATCTTTTATAGATAGGGGAAGCATGTCCTTCAGTTGACTGATAGGCTTTGTATAGTGGTTAATTACTCCCCCCTTGATCACATACACTATTATTTTCATCAGTCAAAATTAATATGATAAAAATGCAACGAAAATAATTAATATGATAAAAATGCAACGAAAAATCGGGAACATAAGTGACAATTAAGTAAAAATTAGGAAACTTGTAAGTATGACAATTAAGTAAAGATTAGGAAACTTGTGAGTGTGAGGTGTGCCGTATAGCCATCATTTCCAGGTAGGTAGGATTGTTTTAAAATATGAAACTAAGTACTTCTCACTGTTTAATTGACATTTATTTGCCCTAACGTTATCGTACAATTACAAATTCAGAATTCTATATTGGTACAGAGTATATACCATTTCCAATACGAATCCAAGCCCCATTTTTCATTGAAAAAAAAATTGGGTTTTATAATACTGATTTTTTAAATAACGCAAGGTTAAGGAAGTAAAGAAAAATTTTGGATTACGTGCAAATCATTTTATTGAAAGAATGTATAATTGAAAATAAGTTCGAAAAAAATGGTGTTTGAATAATGGATATCAGAGGCTAACCTATTCTCGGGGTTTCCATTTCTCGAAATATTTACACGTGCAAGATGAATCGATTTCCCAACACAACTGTAACAGAGACTAATGCTGTGTTTGATATGTTTGTTTTTCCCTAGAAAAGGGAAATAGTTTTGAGTTTTCCATTTCCAGGTTTTTTGTGTGTTTGATGGGACCAATTTTCAGTGGAAACCAATTCCATCCTTGCCCAGCCACGCGCCTCTTTCCATGCGTGTAAGGAATTGGTTTTCTTTTGATTTGGTTGGTTTTTCATTTTCCAGCTTACCTTCTGTGCAATAGGTTTTTCGGTTTTCCAGCTTACATTCTATTCATTCTGTGCAATAGGTTTTTCGGTTTGCACAGTTCATAAATAGCCCCCTTGTTGATAAATTCCTCTGGCTCGGTGTAGGACTAATCGAAATCAACCGACTCAACAAAATAGGTGCCAGCCTCGCAAATGACAAAATATAGAAAATCTTATTGCATATTCAACTGTAAGATGTCGCACGATTTGCAATTGTTTTAATTATATATTTATAACAGAAAGCATCACATCATTTTCTCACTCTTGTAGATTGCACTTCACACGTCGAACAATATATGCTTTCTATAGACAATATCTCACTAATTGTACCATCTAAAGAAGCTCCAACAATATTCACAAAATTTCACTACATAACCGAACCCGAACAAGAGCATCCCCCCACCACCGCCCAAACCGATATTTTTTTTTTTTTTTTTTTTTTTTCACATAGGGGTATCGTAACCTGTTAAACCAGTTATATATTCACACCACGGGAGCTTGAAACCAGCAAATGTGGCAATTATAGTTACCTCTTAGTTCAAGCATCTTGGTGAATAGCATGCCTTTGTCTCATCCCCACATTTGGAGCTTCCCGATTATTTTGAACATCACTGGTGCCACTTTCATTAGAACTTTGAGTGACAGAATCATTTTGCCTCTCTGAATTCTCCCCATAATCATGGAGCCGACGACCAATCAAGTACCGGTCATCACGTATGGAATTGTGGAGGTTGGTGAACCATACATGAAACCGCTTGGCACAGAAGCACAGCAAACTGAAGCCTAGGCATCCCAACCACGCAAATCGATACACAGCTGAGTTCACGACTAACGGGTAACCAAATACTGGGAACACCCCTCTTGCTAAAACATATGGAACACATAATGCAGTAAGCAGCTTCATAATAATGGGAAACACAATCTCCCGCAGCACCCAAAGACCTTGAAGTCTAGAGAAACCGTTTTCTCTCACCCTTTCAAATTTTACACGCCAGCTGTCATCCACCAGCGGCATCATATGGTCGAGCATGACCTGATTAAACACACACAGTTAATTAAGTGTCCCTCCAAATACTCAAAAATTACGGTACACAGGTTAGTTCAGCAAAAAATTAAAGCTAATGCCATCCCAAGAAAGAAAGAAAGAAACAGTACAAAGGCGATAAAATATGTTCTCACCAGTCTAGTCCAAATCTTCAGAAAGACAAGTCCCAGAGCCCAATCCTGATACAATAGGAATACTGGACTCTCATCCACAGGAACCCGCATAGGAACGATTACCAGAAGTTCAAAGAGAAGTCCAATTAACATGGGAATGACAAATATCTGGACAAAGAAATAAAATAAGAGTTAACAGGACAAAATTCCTTATGATATAATTCAGCCATAACCAGAATTACCCGTTCTTACCCATATTGACAACAGCACAGAACTCTTGACAATAATGCCATACCACTTCCAAATCTGACCGAGCAAAACTCTAGTACTACTACTCCTAATATGCTCGACACAATACCTCACTCCAGCCAAGGCAGTCCAAATGACGTAGCTTCCAATAATGAAAGCATATAAATCTAAAAAGGGCCACAGGAAGAGTAAAATTTTTAGCTTCATTCCTTTGAAAGTTAATATATGGGGATCATTAACATACTTCACCAATTACTTTACCGTTGCATTTGATGCCATGTGTTGTTGGAAGAAGTGGAAGGGCATTGAAGAGTGCTCTCCCAAGCGTAACAGGTACAACTATCAACACGGAGTTGAAGATGAGTAGAGTCATCCAAGCCACCACCAACAACAGCACAATGCGAAGCACAAAGCCCCACCTGCTAAAAAAATTGAACCAGAGAACATCAAATACTCGTAGAAAAGAAGAGGATAAAAAAGTCCTTGGAAAAAAAAAATCTCTGAGCCTGCCATAATTTGCACAGTATATGGTTCCCAGAGAGAATTACAAAAGAGATACAATCAGAGATAAAACTGTAGAGAACGTGAAGTTGTTCATAATCTCCCAATTGACTTGAGAGCAATAAAATCACACCAAAAATTGTAAGAGATGCAGCATCATTCAAATCATAGGAAAAACAAGTCCGTGCGTAGCATATTAACGTACGCACATTAACGGAGTTAAACTTTCTTTATTGGTTGGAAAAATAATGATAAATGAAAGCAGGCAAAAGTTTAAAATTATGCCAACTCCATGCCAGCTTTCTATCAGAAAAGCATGAAGTAGATTATTGCACCAATGGGGGTAAAATAGACTGAACTAGTGAATCAAACAGGAAAAAATCAAGGGCAAAATTACAGTTAAAAAATTTATAGTCCATCATTTTTGTTGCAACTTACTCTGGATCAGCTGGTTCGTCATCATCGTTCTCCTGGGCAACTCCGGCATTTCTGTCTCTGTTTACAGCATCTGCAGCAACTCCTACAGGGGCTCGTTCAGGTCCACCCAACCATGCATGTCCCCTATCCTGTCTCCCAGGAACGCCATTTCCATCTCCGTGGCCACGATTATCTTCTGGCTTTGGAAGTAAAAAATCTGTTAAACCAAGTGCCCAGCCAACGGCAATAAGCCAATATCGTAGGAGGGATTTGATGGTGCTCCGCAGCTTAAAATGCTCGATAGCAAATGGAATGCATATTTGAAATAGAAGCATGTCAGCAGGAATTTCAGTGAATGGATCAGAAAGACTGCAAAATTACAAGTGCTCGTCTGTAAGTTAGGGAAGAAATGGTGCATTGAAGTGACAACGCTATTTTGATATTATAATGCGAAACACAATCTTACGATATATCTAGTGGAAAAATGGAAGGAGCCATTTGCAGGGAAAGTTTAACGGGGAAAAATACTAGCATCACTATCAAACTCCCATAAACAGCAACAGACAACAAAACTCTACGGGCATGCTTGTGCAGTGGATCATCAATCAAATCACGGAATGGATTGTAATTAGGATCAGCTGGATCTCGAAGAAAGTATAGAACCCCACTACGCAAAACCTGCAGAAATACATATGAATTTATCAGTATATAACATATAGGCTCAGTTTCTAAGATCTTAAAATAATTTAGCCCCTGTTTGAGCCACATTATTTTTTTCATTCTCATTTTTCTACTCATTTTCAACCACATTCTTTAATAAAATAATATTTTCCATCACATCAATAAGTTTTCTTTCTTTTTCAACCACATATTCCCCATCACATCAAACTAAAAAAAGTACATTCTTGAACTCAAAATGTGCATCAAACAGGGGCTTAATTTAGTTCGAATGAATACCCCTCGAAGAAGGCTGACAAAGACACTTATTTGCAGCATGTAAACAATTCCCACAATCCAGTGAACCAAAGAGCTTGCCAGCGGGAAGAGTGAAAAGAACTCAACTCTTTGCGACATTGACTTTCCAAACATCCTTATGGTACATACATCCAGCCACCAACCACACATCAAGGGAAAAACCCCAAGCTCAATGACCAGAAGGAAAGCAACCTTAATCATAGTCATCAAATGTCTCATGGCTGCGACAAACTGCCTGAACAGGGATGGAATAGCTTCTGCAATGGAAGCAATGCCATAGAACCTACCCATGGTCAAGGGCTCTCCTCTGGTATAGCGAATTAAGACAACAATTCCAAGGTAGAAAATAACTAGCGAAAATATGAACATATAGCCAACAACAAGTGTGGTAACATCAGATAGCCGTGATGCCACAATAGATTGTTCTTTCAAGACAACATTAGACTCTGTTGAAGTTAGATTGCTAGATACTACTTCATTCAGCCCTTTAGCATTTACTTTCAGCATCTCAGCAACCTGGCCAAGCAAACTATTTTCTTGATTGTCAGATGTCGTATTCACAACTGCAGTTAATGCATTCTTAAGTGTGATGTTGACCAAAGAAAGGGCAGATTCTGTAAGCGGCATGACAGTTGATAACACTGGACTAGTTGCAGAAGACAAAAGCCATGATAAGTAGTACAGTATTATACGCCCAAACGAGAAAGGAACAAAGATTACAACTCCAAGGAATATCATATTACTTGCAAGAACCTGCAGGAAAGAATGAGAACTGTTAGCGTTGAACGGTATAAAAAACAAAAGAACAAGAGCTTTGAAAAACTTCCATTTATTACATATAACACATGGTAAAAAAAACTATTGACACATTAAGATCGTGTTGAACATCTGGCAATACTGTGATAAATCTGAAATGAAATGCACAAGATAAACATCGACTCAATACAACATCAAGTACACCATAGTGGAAAGTCAAGGAGAAACTACTTCATGATTTCCATTTTGTTTAAAAGGGTAGAAAGAAATATGTAACAGAAAAACTCACAGTAAATGCATTCTCGACCAAATGAAATACAGGTCCTTGCATACCAACCAGTTCGTCGAAAGGTACATCCTCTGCACCATCAGCATCATCCAAAACATCAAATACCTGTTCAACATGAGCCTCGAGATGAGCTGCTTGCAACTCCCATCGTGCTGCCACATTCTCTGCATTCCTTCGGATTATCTGACCAGCACCAGCAACTCCTTGGGCTCCTCCAGCATCTTCACCATTCACATCACCAGCAAGATTTCTATTGGCCCGAACAGCATGCCTTCTGGCAGCACGACCCCCATTTCTATCTCCGTCATCTTCTCTGTCAACATCCTGTCCTCCAAGCTCTCGTAAATGTCTAAAATAATCTCTAAGAGAAGTTGCTCCAAGAAAAATGAACACAATGCTTGCAGAGAGCAGAAATCCATGCAGACAATCAGTCAGGATGACTGTTGTAGATAAGTGACTCAAAAACAGTATTTGAGCTTCACCGAAACTTCTAACAAATGCTAATCGCCATATCCAAAATGTAATGAAAGGAATGATGAGAAGCCAAACTGAAAGTACGAAACTGAGGCGTAAAAAGAACTGCAGAACAAGACAAGCTTTCATAGATATCCCAACAATAAATTCCTGAAAAGTAAGCCTCGTGGGAGCATTTTCAGCGTAGACTGGAGAGAATGAAAATGGATGTTTGCAGACCTGCATTGCACATTAACGGGAATAAGAGAGACCGGGAGAGAGCAAAAGGGAATAGCAGTAGTCCTCTCAAGTCTTAAACACAGAATTGGTGAGCACAGAGGATTTGTGATAGCAACATTTAGAAGAACCTGCTAAAATGACAGACTATAAAAGTACTGAGATGAGAGAAACAGCAGTTACCACTTTAATCTGCATTCACCAAATTCAAATGCTGCATTATGTCGTATATGACACAACTCTTCAACATACATAAGTTCTTGGGCAAATATGTATATTGCTTAAACAATGTCTGCCTAAGCATTAATTGACATCCAATACTGCACAAGCCCTCTGTGACAAAAGTGCCGCTGTCCTGATAAGACCAGCTCGGATATTTAAGGAATTCATGAGAAAATTAAATATCTTAAGAGTTTTTATTTGCCAAAAGATGGCTGGTATAATTTCGATTATATGTCAGTATCAGTAATCTGACGCCAAAAATTAACTACTGGAAGAAACGAAAAAAGGAAGCCACTGATATAAGAAAGTAAAATCCTCCAATTTCAATTAATATTTCTTACTTTACCCCATTTCTATTCTTACATACTCAATTTGCCAAGTAGTCCACTACTCTACGAGATAATCAACATAAACTGTGACCTACAAACCTGTTCTATAAAATTTTTAATTCACTCAAAAATCTCATCAATCCACAGCACCAATCATAAAATGAAAACAAATTATCAGAAACATAACACTAGCAGCTGCCATAAAAAATTCAATAAAATTTAAAGACAAGGGATAACTAGAAACCTCGCATTGGCGAGCATTGCTGTGATTGAGCCATTGAAGAAGGCAATCTTGGTGAACGAACTTAATGCTTCCACTGCAAGCGCAGGGGTATCGCAGGGGATTATCCGCGTCGCCAGGGTTCCGACAAATCCGGCAAACGTCCCCCTCCTCGTCATCATCCAATAAATCGTGTTTATTGACACCATTAATCTTATTAACATCATTACTATAACTACTCCCGGCGTCCCTTGAACCCGGCGAAGATTCCCCTGAAGATGACGCTGAGTTTGGCAGAGCCGATGAACAGGAGGACGACGGCTCCATCGAAGCCAACGCTGCCGGTCCGATCTCCATCCTGGCGTTGGAAAAACTGGTAGATTTTCTTCTCCTCTCTCTTTCTCTCTCTTAGGTTTTGGTTTAATTTGGACAGTAACGTTCGGTGGGGGTGGGAAATGGGAAATGGATGTGATAATTGGTCAGAGTTGGCTACCTCTCTTTGGAGTTTGGACCATGACCCGCTTACTTTGCCTGACTATTGACTGCCCCAGCAATTGATTTTTATGGGCCGTGAGAATTGCTAATAGGCCCACTTTCATAACCTGTTATTGTAGAAGCTAGAAAGTGCAATTGGGCCTTTTTCGTCTTGATGATTTGGATCCTCCTCCTGTTTGGGTCCAATTTTCAGGCGAAATTTGGTTCTCAATTGCAAATTGGTCCCCAATTTATCCGTAAAATCGAATTCATATCCGAAAGTTGAAGCATGAGTAATGAAAGAAATGGAGAACGGCCAATCAAATACAAATGCGCAAAAGCATAAAAGATTGTAACACCACCACAATATGCTGGTCCCAACAAATTGGGCCCCTAGTTCACCAAGAATTTGCTTAGGTCTCCATCGAGGCTCCACTCTACCTATGAAATCAATAAAATAACTAATTTTGCATCTCAATGAAAGCATTATTAAACTTTTTACCTAGGCCAATTTGATTCCTTCCTAGGAAAAGGTGCCTAATATAATCTTTGAACAAGAATCACTATGTTTCTTTACAAAAGGGAAAATAATCTTTGACAAAATCATTATGTTTGTTGCAATTCTTTTGACTATTTAATCCACCCACTTCAAAGTGTACATATAACAAAAATTAAAATATCTACATTTATATATCTTCTATCTACTTACAATCGGACGATGGGAAAGAGATTTTATTAACATAAGATAAAGGAAAAGTTCAACGTTGTTTTCAGTTTATTGTCGCGAGAAGAAATTAATCTCTAATATTTCATTATTTGTGTACACACAATCCCAATGCAAAATTTTGTCAACTTTCATGTAGCATTCCTATGAGCATATCTTAATTCAAATGCTCGGGTACGCGTTCAAGTTGAAAGGATGAAACCTATCGGACTTCTTTTTAAAATTCGAAGACTAAATTAAAATGGGGACAAAAAATTGAGACCCGAGAAAAATGGAATTTTATTAATTCAATTTTCTAGAAGAGAATAATAAATACTGCCAAATCTCAAAACTGTAGACGAAATTACATGTGTACTCCAACTACAAAGTATGAAAAATGAAAAATAATGTTGAAAAAACACCCCATACATATATACATAAGGGTTTGACTATTTGTGCATCGAATTTGACATTCTGATGTACAGATTCCCACACAAGAGGAGGGGCCACGATTAATAAAAAATTGTGGACCCCTCTCTTTTAAAATGATCTGTAGAGATGTCAAATCTAATGTAAACATAGTAAAGCCCACATATATTTAGGACCGAGCTACTCTGTCAGGCCTTTTACAGGTCTGATAAAAGGCCTGACAGAGCAAATGTGAAATGAGGAGTGAGTGTTTAACACAAGGATCCACTTCATGTGATAGCAACTACTCTACCAGGTTTGGTAGAGCATAATAATCCATCTATTTATCCATACATCCGCGACAAAACATTACCAAAATGCATTTTTCTTTAATAATAATAATTGGGGCTCAAACAGGCCTTACAAAATGAGTTCCAATGGAGTGTGCGCGTAGAATCGACGTGCTCACACAATGGAGCTGTGCGTCTCACCTCCTCAAATCAATCAACCCGTTGCATTTTTCCTCTGATGCTCCAATTTTTTTTTCAAATCAAAGAATTGAAAGGCATTTACTTTTCAATCATTTCAGAAGTTGGATTGTCGCTTTAACGACTTTTATTAGCGCTTTTACCATTGCAATGGACACACGGTAAGCAGATTCACTGTTATTTTCCCCTAAATTTTGTGCTTTTTCATCCAAGGGATATTTTTACGTTTTTGTCGGTGGAATTGAACAGAATTGCTTAAAATCACATGGTATTTTCAGTTTCTGGGCTTGTGTTTTATCTAATTCACTCACAGTTTTCTTCAGCTTGCGCAATTGAATTTTGCGGTGCTTTGATTCTTCATTAATTCAAGTATATTTGTTCTTTATTCAATTTTCTTCATTTGAATTTGAAAAATAGAAATGGGTGGATTGGTGATTTGACTCATGAACAATGCAATTAGCTTAATGCAAGTGAGTTCTACACTTCTACTGCAACAGCTTCAATACATAGATATATATAATTTATTCTTTGCATGTTCACGACTTGACTGGTGTCTAATAGCCCATTTTTCTTAGTATTACTGTTTGTAGATTGTTTCTTTTTGCAATTTTTTTTTTCGTGGTGATTTCACGTCTAACAACCTTCTTTTGTATTTTTCTTCCAAGTAATTCACAGAATAACGAGTACAGATTGCTGTTAGAATTTCTGAATTGATATTGTTTAAGGCAACGCATATTCTTCTTCTCAAATTTAAGCAGTTCATGTGTGATGTGTTAGTTAAAGCAAGCACAGACTTTAGTGAACTCATGCCTTGCAATGAATGGAAAATGTTTTATGTATTGAATGCATTTTCTTTTCTGTGACTCTGATAACCCAAACTGCAGTCGTTTTCCCTTTTCTGCATATACTGTCATAACAAGTATTCGCATTTCTGTGACTCTGCTAATCCAAACTGCAGTCGTTTTCCCTTTTATGCTTAAGCTGTCTTAACAAATATTCGCATTTCAGTAAAGGGGCTGTGATCGCATTCAAAGTAAGTATAGAAGGAAATACTCGTAAACACACAATGTTTTCTTGAAGTGATAGCTCTGAAATATTTTCAGGGATAGACTAAGTCATGTAGAGAGAGATTTTATCTTTTCTACGAACCAACATTTTTTTTTTTGATAACCGTGGATGTTCGGGCCAACTTGCGCGCACCTCGACTAATCTCACGGGGCGCTGAAGTTTACAGCCGGTGCTCACCTCAGTGGCCCTGAGGGGACTCGAACTGGTGACCATTGGGGCTTTTCTACGAACCAACATCATCAGATCATAAATAAATTGCCCCTTTTTATTTTTGCCTTTTATATGGAGAAAGGACTTCAATGCATTGTAAGAGAAATC
>CAIGRR010304855.1:0-12754 GCA_903798365.1 Fraxinus sp. 1973-6204 | reverse complement strand
TTTTTATATGAAAAATATAAAGTTAGATATTTATTCTTTAAAAATTGGTCAACAATTTGTCAGACATTTAATTATTGGTCAACTAACGGTTTCTGTTAATTTGGACTCCGGGTACGAATTATTTAAAGATTTGGTACCGTGATTGGTATAAATGAAAAGTTTGGACAAAATCTACAGAAAAGTAAAAATTTTGGTACCATGACTACAATTTTTCCTAAAACTAATAATACTTAATTCTCAATCCACATCGCTTGGTTTCTTCCTCTAAACCTCTGCCTAAAGCCCTTTCCTCACGAGCTCTAAAATGCCGTTGATATCCATAATTTCCAAGTCCAGAAGCCCTCTCCTTGCCTGCGTATTTATCCTTAACAAACAACACCTTTCCTCTACGAAAAACTTCATTTTTCCAAAACCATTCTTAGCCTTTCCTTCACCGCCAGCGAGTACTAATCCACAACAATTTTGTCGGGAATGGATCCGAACCTACCACGACGGGAGGCCAAGAGGGCCTCTGTGGAGGGGCAAGAAACTTATTGGAAAAGAAGCCATTTTTGTTATATTGGGTTTGAAGAGATTCAAAGACGATAGGGAAAAGCTCGAGAAATTCGTTAAAACCCATGTGCGCAGGCTTCTTAAATTGGATATGATAGCTGTTCTCAATGAACTCGAACGCCAACAGGAAGTTTCTCTTGCTGTCGAGGTAATTGATTAGCGATTAAAATGGTAGAAATAGGTTGTTGGTTTTTCTTCTACTTTTTGCTCATATTTTTATAATTTGCCTGTATGATGCCAGTTACAACATGATCTTGATGCCAAAACAAGTGGTGCATTGAATTTTATACCTTGTTCTTTAGTATCAATCCTTCTGTGGTGTTCTTAGCTGAATTGATACGATTATTAGTGTAGTAACTGTTTGAACAATACTGTGTTCTTTCCCTAACGGATTATGGATATGTGTGCTAATGTACTGCTGAATCATTCCATGCTTCATTAGTCATAATGTTGTACTCTTTTATGGGCAAGTAGAGATTTTACTAAATCGAATTCTGCGAATAGAGTGGTTTAAATGTTAGCATTTTGTGCAAGTAGTCATTAACTGGATTCTTGGAACTTGGAAGCAGACTAAAAAGGAAAGGAAGCTGTTATATTCGAAATGAGAAAGAGCATAATGGTTTTTTAAGTCAATAACAAATAATAATTAATATAAAAGTATTTGAAGAAAAAAAATAAGTTTTCAATTGAATTTATTGCAGTTTGCATACTAATATCTTTCTTTGCGAGATAAACTCTCATTAGCAATTGCACCAAGGGGGTATAGTTGTGCTTTGCTACTGTGGAGCCTTGCTTCGGTAACGAGCAATGTAAAGATTCTTAAGCAACTAACTTCGACTCTGGTGAAGGAATTTGAGGCTAGGTTTTGAAGCTTGGTATACTATTTTTTTTTTTTAATAACCGTGGATGTCCGGAAAGCTTGCGCGCACCTCGATTAATTCTACGGGACCCTAAAGTTTACGGTCGGGTACTCACCTCAGTGACCTGAAGGGATTCAAACTGGTGACCATTGAGGAGCAAACCCAAAGCCTGACCAATTGAGCAACCCCTCAGAGTTGAAGCTTGTTATACTAACAGCAACAGGATTTTAGAAAGTCTTCTGGATGATATCTAACAGCAATTAGTCTTTGATAAATATGAAAGAGCTCTAACTGAACTACTGAAGAATGTTTAGAATATAAAACATCACTAATTGACTGGAGCCATTGTAAAATTGTTGAGTAATTGAAAGACTTTGAAACCTTTGAATATCCTGTCAGGAAATTCAAAGCTCCTCATATACATTGTGGAAGTGTTTCTATATATGGATCGACACTCACGAAAATGCTTTCAAAAATTTATGTTCCTCGAATTAGAGAACTATGTAAGTGGATAGCTGAATCATTTATCAGGTTTAGGAAGAGTAGGGGATGCTAACTTTAAACTAAAAGGGATTAGATAAACTTCTTCTTTCCATTGTTTTTCCACTGTCAAAGCACCCATAGTGGTTGCACGATCTTGTGTGTGAAACATCAGGAAATAGTGGTTTGACCGATCATAAACAGGTGCCAAACAAGGGCTAAAATTGTAACTGAAGTATTGTTATGCAAAAGTTAAGTTTCTAATGTATCTTCGACCTTTTCATTTTGTCTTTGATAAATTTCACCACTCGAAGACTTTATTTAGGAAGACAAAAATCATATTAGAAGTGGGAGAAATGGGTTCTTAGAAGTGCGAATGTGTGTGTTATTATTTGGTTAAGTTTGTGGACAAAGGTTATGATTCAGTGTATGGATTTTTTTTCTCGTTCTTTGGCAACTTATGAAAGGACAAATCCTTCTAAGTTCTAACACGTAATGCTCCTCAAATTTTACCACCAACAGATATGTAAAACTATCTATTTATATTACTAAATATATGCATATGAAACATCCATTCTAATTATTAATAAAAATGGAATTTTGCTCAAAGTGCTGCTGATTATTGAGTATTAGAAATATTAATTTTGACACCGTTGGTTCCCTGAGAATTTTATTAATTATTAAGAATGTATTAATTATTAGATTGTCTACTGTATATGTTGCCCATTGGCAAAATGGACAAACGGAAGTTTACTGTTTTAAAAATAAACAGTTGAGATGAGTTAATAAATTAGTTTATAGATTTATTTTTGTAATATTATGAATAATTAACTGATTGATGCCATACAAATGATCATAGTATAACAGTAACTTTGTTACATGCAAATATAGTCATGAATGGTGACTATTGGTAACTTTTAAAAAGAGAACCTGATTTCCAGATTCTATACTTCTTCCAGTATTAGAATGCATAATTAGTGTGCCACTTTGTCCCTTGATAATAGCATGTTGTCACAGTTCCTTAGATAATAGATCTAATGCATTGCTAATTCTTCATTGTTAAACTATGGGTATGGGATGTGCTTCTCTTATCACCTCATGGTGGGTGAAAGGCTTAAAGTAGATGTCAACGATGGGTATCAACATAATTGCCCCAAACAAACTGCAAAGGAACATTTACTATATTAATAGTGTGGGCCATTTTTACTATAAATTTACACAATGTATTTCTGTTCTGAATTTCTCTCTTTGTAGAAAAGAACGCAAGTTCTTATAACCCCCTCCACACCTGAAAAAAGGTACTTTTCATTTTGTTGACTATATGTTTAGTCTGGTGAGGAGGATCAAACCATTACATCACACAACTCATATTTTGATCTTTGTATTAGAAAGGAAATGAACCTTTTATATTTATTGCTTTCTTGAAATTTTCTTTGCCACCTATACAATTTCTTGAGTTTCCTCAGTTTCCAAGTTTGTTAACAGCGTTCAATGTAGTGGGTTATCATCAGGTTTATACTCCTTTGTTTTTCTTTTTGGAACATCTTTTGGGCCTAAGATCTTTTAATAATGGTGGCACTCTGACTTATTCTCCACATTTCCTATTTTCAGATTTTTAGGGTGATTCAGAAACAAGACTGGTATACAGCGGATGTTTATGTATACAAAGACTTAATTATTTCATTAGCTAGATGCAAAAAGATGGACGAGGCAATGGAGTTATGGGAAAATATGAGAAATGAAGGTTTGTTCCCTGATTCTCAGACGTATGCTGAAGTTATCCGTGGTTTCTTGGCATATGGGTCTCCTGCCGATGCCATGAACATTTTCGAGGACATGAAGAAGTCTCCAGATCCACCTGAGGAATTGCCATTCAGGATATTATTGAAGGGGCTTCTTCCGCATCCCTTGTTGAGGAACAGGGTCAAGCAGGATTTTGAGGAAATATTTCCCGATCAGCGTGTTTATGATCCTCCAGAAGAGATATTTGGATTACGATGAGGTATGTATTCAAATGCTAGGTGCATTTTTNAAGGGGCTTCTTCCGCATCCCTTGTTGAGGAACAGGGTCAAGCAGGATTTTGAGGAAATATTTCCCGATCAGCGTGTTTATGATCCTCCAGAAGAGATATTTGGATTACGATGAGGTATGTATTCAAATGCTAGGTGCATTTTTGCCGCTTATGAGTAAACCTGATCACTAGAAAATAGTCTTTTCTCCGAGTAATCACTAGATAGTGTCTCAGGTTTCAGAATTTTTTTTGCTGGAGACGAAAGTCGTAACTTAATTGCTTCAATCTAAGGTGCTCGGCTGTTCTAGACGAGATAGAGAAAGTTATTTCGTTAGTGAAGTTACTTCCAGAATTTTGCTAATCTAGGCATTCGATACTGGAAAAGCAGCTCTGATTGTCCTTTCGCAGTGGTGTGATAGGTGAAGTTGCGTACTTATTTGTGCTTTGTTTTCCTCTTCTAATGAGATTTGAACTTTTACAAGCACACAGTCAACTTGAACGAGTAAAACTTAACCCGATTTTAGGTATGGTACATGTTGGGCAGCATCGCAATGGTGTAAAGTGGTCGATTCACGAGGCATTTCATACAAAACAGATCTATCGACTATCATGCTATCCACTCGTGTTTGGGTTACATAAATCACGTCGCTCAGTGTATAAATAAATTGTAATAAAAAGGTTGAAAATATGTGAAGAGTTTTTGTCGTATAAACGAGTAATATCGATTTTCCCAATGTCTTGAAAACTTGTTTACATACTCGAATATTAAGAAATCAAGGGGGGGAGGGGTGTTCAATGGGAACTAAAAAATATATTTCTCTCAATAAGTGCAAAACTACCTCGTACAACAACGTTTGACCTCTCAAATAACACCAATGTCTTCATTTTCAAAGATAACAAGAGACTAGAAACTCGTAAAATTGTAAGACTCGAGTTGCCATCAGGCATAATAAAATATCTCAACATCGTTCCACCTCGTGTTGCCTCCCCCATTGGGAGTGGGGGTTCCATGCTCCGAATGAGTGGGGGCACATGTCATATGTTTTCTTTTGAAAAAAAAAAAAATAGGGGTGGCAAATGAGTCAAGCGTTTCATCGACTTGTGAGCTCGGTTTGGTTGATTGGTAACTCGAACTCATTTTGAGATGTGTCATGAGTCGAGTCGAATTCACATTTTTTTCACGAGTCGGGTGGTTGGCTCATTTTGTTTATTTTATTTTTGGACTTGTTTTATTAAATTTTTAAAAATATTGCTCATTCTGTACTTAGGTCGGGTCGGCCAATCCACCCCGTCCCGTCGGGTATTTTTATTACCTTACCTCGTACACATACCCGATTAAAGTCGGACAGGGCGGAATCGGAGCGGGGCGGGGCGGGGTCCTTGCCCCATTTATTTTTTCTTTTTATTTATTATTTATTTTAATTTTTGGTTTTATTTTTTTTATGCCTTTTGTTAGTAAATATTATTACTTTTTTACTAATTTGTTAAAAGCAACTTATATTCTCTTTAAAAATGATAATAAATTTATTATTTTTGTTCGATAAAAAACTTAAATTTGAAATTAATTTTAAACGGGACGGGGACTATGTTTACCGTACTCGCCCCGTACCTACATTGGGGTAATGACCATCGCCCCATCCCCGTCCCGTGTACCCGATTAGGCGGGTAATCCCCGCCCCATTCGGGGCGGGGTCCCACAGGTATCGGGTTGAGCGGGTTTTATTGTCATCCCTAAGTCAAGCTCGTCCATAAGACGAACCTGAGGTTGGGTGTTTACGAGCTTAATCGATGTGAAAAATAGGAATATTCTAAATCGTTTGTCCTAAACCTGCCCTACTTCCAGAAAATTTATGTACCTGATCGCGCACTCGTTGCCATTTTAGCCATAGCATAGGTTTTCTGAAAGGTTAATTACTTGAATGGTTACTGAATTTTGTCAAATGTTACTATTTAATAATTGAAATTAAAATGGGTCTGACTGGTTACCGAACTTCGTGGAGTGTCACTAGTTTATAACTAAATTTTAAAATGTATCACAATGGTCACTGAACTATACACCTGTTATCCATCAATCACTCAAATGGGAAATTTCGTTTGGTTCAACAAATGGCGTCGACTGAGTGATTAATGTGTAACACAGTGCATAATTCAGTGACCATTGCAACATATTTTTAAGTTCAGTTATAAAATAGTAGCACTTGATAAAGTTAAGTGACCATTAAAAATTGAAATACATTTATAAGTCCACTTATTTAGTGACAAATATTTCCCCTCAAATCTATCTCTGTGAAAGAAGAAACTAAAAAAAAAGGAAGGGATGAAGATGAAAAATCAAATCGACCTTGATTACATTGGCACTAATTCAAACATTTTTTGTACTTTTATGTAATTTTTCTCAATCATTTTCTTTCAATGTTCCTATTGTTCTTCTTTCAATCTTTTTATGCTAAGTTCGAGATACGATGAGCTGATATGAGTTGATCCAAAAATGAAACGTACTTTTGGGTAGTTGGCGATAAAAAGAATATGCTAGTCAGGGATTCGATGACACCGCAAATCATTCAACACCTAGTTAACATCGTGTATCTTCCATTTGGGCAACAAAACTTTCAGTTAAAGACTAATGTCATCCATTTATTTTGGATCGAATGTCAGCTAACGTTCTATTTTTATTTGATTATAGGTCTCTAATTTTTCGTTTCATCTTTTATCCTTTCATTTTTTTTTTCATAAGATTTGAGGGACTTACTAATTGAATTAAGGGCCTGTTTGATAGGCTATATTTTCCATTTTCCAACTTTTGTAGTGTTTGATAGGCAAAATTTTCTAGAGAAAATATTTTTCAACTTTTCAAATTTTCCATCTTTTTGAGGAAAATAAATTCTTGATATTTTGGTAGGAACATATTATTCAGTTTTTTTTTCTTTTTTTTTTTTTTCAATTGGAAAAAATTCTAAACACAATGGTGAAAAAAAATTTCATTTTTATTGACAATTTTCATGCAAAACAAAGTCAAACGAATGGTAGTCGATATGATTTTTTTTTCAAATTTTTTTTTTTTGGCAATTGGAACAAATTATAGACCCAATGGTAAAAAATATTATCATTTTAATAGACAATTTTAATAAAAAAATGAAGTCAAACAGACACCAAACTTTCAACATTTTCCATGAAAAATTATACCAATCAAACACAATTAATTACAATTCTCAGCAAAATAATTTATAGGAAATTTTTTTATCTGTAAAATATTTTCTTTCCACCCATTTTTCAAATTTCTATCAAACGGACCCTAAAAAATATATTTCAATGATCACTGAACTATACTAAGTGTTACTATTTAATAGTTGAACTTAGAAATGTATCTTGATGATCACTGAACTTCGTTAAGTGCTACTATTTTATAAATGAACTTAAAAATTTATATCAATGATCACTTAACTATGTACTGTGTTACCAATTCATTACTCAAATCAACATAGTTTGTTGAACTTAATGAATTATCCATTTGAGTGATGTATGGATAAAACGGTGCATAGTTTAGTGACCATTAAGATACATTTTTAAGTTTAATTATAAAGTAGTAACACTTGACGAAATTCAATAACCATTAGAATACATTTTTAAATTCAATTATTAAGTGGTAACACTTGACAAAATTCAGTAACCTACTCTTTTTACTTTTAAGTTTATTTTTTTTTTGTTTTCTAATTGTTCAATGAAAATATTAGAGGTGTCCTTGGTAAAAATCTTCGTGTAACGGTTCTTTTCCGTTTTCTAAAAGAGTGTTTAATAGAGATTAAAATCTGATTAAAATTGAAAAGCTATTCGTTATTATTGACTTTTATTAGACGAGTGGAACCCATTAACGGTTATATTCTTAATTTTAATTGGATTTTGAGTTATAAAAAAAATAAAAAAAATAAATAAAAAAGTCCTAATTGTTCAATAAAAAGATGACACGTGTCCCTGGTAAAAATCTTGGTGTAACAGGGTTGTTTTCAACCGGAGTAAATTGGAATCACTAGACACCCACCTTCAATTCTCAGCCTCAGGCCTCATCCAATACACATAAATTATACTTCATCGGTAACAGGAAATTAGAGAGGGGGAAAATGGCATCGACGCTGAAATATGTTCGCGTTCCACCGAACTCGGCGAACTTGGAGGAGGCGCGGAAGCGGGTTTTCGAGTTCTTTAAGACGGCGTGCAGATCCATCCCTACCATCATGGACATCTACATCCTCGACGACGTCGCCANACTTGGAGGAGGCGCGGAAGCGGGTTTTCGAGTTCTTTAAGACGGCGTGCAGATCCATCCCTACCATCATGAAAATCTACATCCTCGACGACGTCGCCAAACCCTCCGAGCTTCGCTCCACCATCGCCTCTGAGATCCGCAAGAACGCTCATGTTCTTGACCCCAAGGTCCCCTCCATCTTTCCTTCCTAATTACGTCTAATATGCATATTAAATTTACTTTTTATTTTCGGTGTTTTTAATGCTCAATTGAGGCGTTG
Source organism: Fraxinus sp. 1973-6204 (assembly GCA_903798365.1). Classification (NCBI taxonomy): domain Eukaryota; kingdom Viridiplantae; phylum Streptophyta; class Magnoliopsida; order Lamiales; family Oleaceae; genus Fraxinus; species Fraxinus sp. 1973-6204. Next base: position 4,330 of record CAIGRR010304855.1, on the reverse strand, counting down.
TAAATAAAATTGAAAATAATTCATACAGGTTAACTTGCAAGTTTTTTCTTTCTAGATATTGTGCAATATAGTTGATTTCAGTTGATCTTTGGTTGTGGAAACCTGAAATTAGCAGTGGGCGTTCTTATGTTGTTACACAATATGAAGGCTGTGTACAGAAAATAGAGTGAGCTATAGGAATTTATATATCTAGGTCGAGACAAGATAAATCTAATGAGGAAGGTGTTCAAATAAATTTTTGATTTCCAAGCCCAAATGGTAGGATAACAGGATTTGGATGAACTGAGCTTCTTTAATATGATAGTGTGATGGTAGAAACTTCTTCAGGGCCAGAACCATTTTGTGGCTAGTATTTAATTTGTTACTAAAATAGAATAACTGAAGTAGGAAAGACTGAACTTTAGGAACTTACCGAGCTAAAAGTGAATGACAAAAGAAGCACATTTGCACTGTAGCAAAAGATGCAGGTAAAGTAGTAGTACCAATGGTATATTCAATACTCAGATTTATTGGAACGAGAAATCTTAAAAAATATTTTTGAACTACAGAAACTCTTGATGTAGAGTGACTTCATTTCTTAATCCCTCCACATGGTACTGTGCTAGCATTTTCAGTCTAAGCTGTTGCAAAGTTGGGGGGCTTTGAGAATTGGTGGAATCATTTTGCACATCAAGGTCAAAAGATTATCAATAATTAGTTGATTGCATCCTGTGACTTGGCTAAGGAGTGATTTTAAAAAGAAATCTCAATCCCGAGGGATTGCTCAATTGGTCAGGCTTTGGGTTTGCTCCCAACGATCACCAGTTCGAGTCCCCTCACGCCACTGAGGTGAGTACCCGACCGTAAATTTCAGGACCTCGTGGGATTAGTCGAGGTGCGCATAAGCTGACCCGGACATCCACGATTATTAAAAAAAAAAAATAGAATTAATGAAATCTCCCTCAATTTATTTGTTTTGTATCTTGGTGTAGGAAAAATTTCTGGAATTAGGGATTGTGATGGTGGATTGGAGGTTGAAAGGGATTATTTGGTTGATGCAATTTCATAAGTTTATTTAGGGGACCAAAGGTAGATAGTAAGATTAATTTTTCTTATTACACTATAGTATAGGGCTATAAATGACTTTTTGGGGACTATGAACTGAACACTTGAAACTGGATGGAGGGGTTCCCTGGATATTGGTTTCCAGGCTCTGTGTTTCAAATTTTCAGAATCACCAGGAAGCAAAGTGATTGCTAAGGGGTCCATTCTGTGCTACGGTCTATTCGTTCAAAACTGACAATTTTTTTTTTTACTATGTTTTAAACTTATTACTGAATTTGAAGGAAGTATTCTGGTATAACCTTAATTTTTATTTTTATTTTTTAACAGGTAAAAATGCATTACTCTCTGTTTTATTTCTGTGTTGGAATCGGTGTAATGATGGAGCCAACCAAAGTTAATAGAAATTGCTTTCCCCTGGGGAGTCTCGCATATATTCGATAATCCTGAAATTTGATACTGGCCATTTAAAACAAAAAATTTGGTAGCTCGTTCTTTTCTATGCTTTTCACTAAAACCTTTGAAGCAAAAATGTTGAAATGAAAAGGTTAATACTAAATTAATAACCTAATTACCATGATGTTGGTCGCAGTCCGTTTACTTCATCAGTATTTGAGATTAAACCTATGTTTGTCTCCCCTTCTTTCAAAACTTTTTTTTCACATATTCACACAATAAAATATTTTACAAGCAAACCCAAAACTTTTTCCCATTTTTTAACCACAAAAAATCATTATTTAAAACAATTTTTCCAAAAGGCTAATTTTTTTTTTAATTATCCATAAAACCCAATAACATCATCTGAAAATTTTAAAAACTTATTGGGTGTGTAATGTAAAAGAAGCCTACACCGAGCATACCTCATTTTTCATTTTGCAACAAATAGTGTTATTCCTAACAACAAATTGCCAAAACCCAAATGGTATCATTTAGCCAAATTTGATGATCTATCAAGTGTAATGCTGTAATTTAACACCTGCAGTTTGACTTGCATAAAAGCTGTTGTCAAACCCGACCAACCTTTTAAAAGTGTCTGCTGCTTTCAAGGGCAATTTGGTTGGGTATTTTAAGTTTGGGCGTGTATTTTGATTCGATGCTTGCATGGTTAATATTTATTTGAGCAAGATCAAATACATCTTGCTTCTTCACAAACATGTTTGAACATTAGCATCTTTTTATTACAAACTGTCAAAAACTTTTCAGCACGAAAGTCAGTTGAAGAAGCAGTACTCTTGTTCTATAGATGCTCAAACTTGAACATCTAGTTACATTTTGTAATAGAGATTTCGAATATGTAATGATTAGAACTTAGATATCAGTTAAGAGTTAAACTTTTGCGATATTTGTAAAATACAGTATTGTAGTTAAAAAGCTGAGTATCTCCAATGTCTTCATTATGGTTGGTGAATTCTACAGGTCATAGATATGCTGCTCTTCAAGGCGACGGAAGAGTTAAGCAACATTGTGGAGCATGCAAAGCAGAGGCACCATATTATTGGACAATATGTGGTAGGTCGGCAAGGCCTTACGCAAGACCTAGGAATAAAGGATCAGGGCAACTCCAATTTCCTGAAAAATTTCTATAGCGGAAACTATTTCTGAACCTTCTTTCCTTGTGGATCTGTTTCGTGTAGTTTTTCTATCGAGTAGAGCGAGTAATAAAGAGAAGTTTGCTTGTGTTTTCTTGCTCCTCTTGGATGTTAAATCCATGTGCTCATTTCTGAAGAACATTCATTCTTGTGGTGTCTGCTTTACATGAAACCAAGTAATTTCGTCAACCTTTGGAATTGTTACTTTTGTAAGAATTTTATGAAATTGTCACTACACATTTTTCTTCAACTTTACTATTGCATTTATTTTACCGTTGGTTTTTTCTATCTTGTCCCAATTAAATTAGAATTGGGAAAAGAGCGAAGACAAATATTCCTCAATGCAAGCTTCGAGCATTGTGTTTTCAAAGAGATTGTGAGTGAAATTTCGTATGATAAGTCTTTTAACTAGTACATCTCCTCTTTCAAAAGGTTTTCGATCCGAAGAAGTAGAAGAACGTGGGTGTGAATTGTTAATACTCGCCTCGAGATTAGAATGCGACGAAAAAGCACTGAAGATACAGGTTAACATTATCTTATGAAATATGGAGTGTAAGTTACTTATTTTGAATTTAATTACGCCCGATTGGGCTCCATTAAAATGAGATTTTGAAAATTAGTGTGTTTTAGAATAATGATTTTTGGGAGAATGTAAGGTTAAAAAATAAAGGAAAAGTTTTAAATTTGCGTGTAATAAAATTTTATTAAAAAATATGTGGATGAAAATAAGAGAGGGGAAAATGTATTTTTTAAATAATGGGATCAAACAATGGCTTAAAGATGTTTGACAAGAGAAATTAGCTCATGTTTGATTTAAATTAAGCTCCCGTTTAGCCCCATTAAAATTATAATCAAATTTTCACTCCCTTCTTATACGTATTTATCAATAAAATATTATTACATGTAAACTCAATTTTTTTTAATCACACATTATTACAAAAAAAAAAAAAATTATTTTAAAAATTATAATCTTAAATAATGAGAGTCGAACGGGGCTAAAATTAGGCCCCTATTTGAGCCCTATTATGGCAAGAAAATGAATTTTAGAATATTGTTTTTATTTTTTAGAGAATGTGTGGTAAAAAAAAAAAAGGAAATTTTTTATTTACGTGTAAAATTCTTTTATGAGAGAATATTTGGTTGAAAATGAGTTTTGACAAAAATAATTTTTGAAAACAATTATGCTACATGTATATCATTTTTTATATCGTGTCACGTGACAGCACATCATTAGACAATTAAAAAAAATGCGCACACTTTCCCGGCAACAATTGTTTGAACTCCAACGTAATGTAAACAATGATGTCAACCAACCAATGTACACTTAGCATTACTCTTTTGAAAAATAGTTATGCTAATTGTACATTCAAAGTGTACATTAAGGTTGACACTGTGTGATGTGTCAAAATCTGTGTCATCTATTGTTTAAAGCGTTGTTAAAGTCAATGTATAAAACATTACCACATCATAATAATGTCAAATTTGATGTTAAACATGATGTATACATATCAAGATTGTTTAAAAGAATGGGAGTCAAACATGAAATAGATTTTGATAAAAATTATAATGGGGGTTGCTATTTACATTTCACAGTTTTTATATATTTATCTCACTCTATATCCATTCATATTAAAATATTACAATTTTAAAAAATTACTATTTTCATCAACTTCAAATTTCAATATTATCCTTATTAAATT
>CAIGRR010304794.1:0-15830 GCA_903798365.1 Fraxinus sp. 1973-6204 | reverse complement strand
ACACCTCCTTGACCCGTGAACTGCCACTCGGGTCACGGGTCAGCCCGCGGTCCCGAATAGATCCGAACCGATTTTCACGGGTCTGGTCGGCCCGTCTGTCTTGACACCTCTAGTGTAGATTTAAAGAGAATAGAGAATCAGCTTTAACTCATCTAAAAAAATAGTTACTGTTAATTTTTTTTTTTTAGAACCTTAAATCTCAAGCACTTGAAAACCTAAATACTTTATTATCAAGACCATCTATGTCAAATCATCAAGAGAATTATTAAATATGGAACATACTTTGATTCATAGGGAATGGTTCTTTATTACTGGATCTTGATTCCGAATTTTAAATCTTAAATCTTGACTCTTTTAATTCTTTGGTTCTTGTTTTTGACTTTAACTTCTTACTCCATAATCTTGATTGTCTCAATTCTTTCTTCTTGATTGTTGATTTTCCCTTTTTTATTGTGAGTTTTGGATCTTTCTCTTTAATATGTTTTTTCTTGTATTTTTATATTGATGAGATGACATAAAGAATGAATATCACATATGAACTGGAGACCATAATCATATTTATATTTCCATATATATCCGGCTCATCATCAAATACAACCATAATTGATCCGATCTTTACACATATTTAGCATGCACTTTATTTAGATGCCAAAAATCCAATAACTTAAATTTTTTATTAGACACTTTAAACGGACTTAACATTAATATAGTCTTTAATACACACTTAATTGCATATGTAAATCCACATGACAAATTAAAACCCAACAAGCTCACATTTACATCACATATGTTACTTTATAACTGTGCATAACATTATGATGTCCAAACTTTTCCTATCATAGCTAAAAGTATTTTCAAACAATCTCGTCCATTAATTATGTCAAAATAAGATTAAAGTGGTTTTCGTTAAAAGTATCATAACTAAACCCTCAATAGTCACGTATATCAACATAATCAAATGACATAGATCAAGTATGAATGTATAGCATAAAAATTACATGTAACGTGATCAAAACATGCATATTTCTAACTGGTCCTACCTTATTTTTTAATACTTTACACTTTAATGAAATCAAACAAAAAACTTTGGTGAAACTAAATTGAATATTTTATTTCTGAAATAAACTGAATGTCTGTAAGCATAAAATGTGTAACTAAACTGTTATATCATAAAAAAAAATTAACACCCATATGAGTGGTGCTGCGCTCACAAAAGACCCTGGGTAATAGTTCTTTAGTAAGCGGATCCACAATCATGGAGTTGTCCTAATATGCTTTATTGAAATCCGACCACTTTGAATTCTTTCCTTAACAATTAGGAACTTAATCTCTATAAATTTTGACATTATCAAACTCCTGTTGGAATACAAGACTGCTATTGTCACAAAGTAACATAAGTGGTTTTTTAATTCCATTCAGAATGTGCACCCTAGTGACTAAATTCGGCAGCCATATTCCATAATCAAAATTAGAATATTCAACGATCTCCAATTGGTCTGATTTTCTGTAAGTGATTATGTAATCATTAGTTCTCTATAAATACCCAAAAACGTGCTTGACTGCTTTCTAAATATCCATCCCACAGTTATTTAAATGTCTGTCAAGCATTTCAACAATGAATATTATATCTGAATGTGTACAAATCTAAACATACATTAAACTTTCAATTGCAGAAACACAAGAAATTTTCTGTGTTTCCTTTTCCTTTAAGTTTATTCTTAGAGGAGATTAAAGTTATCTCTCTTAACAATAGGTGCATCACCTGATTTACTTTCCTGCATTCAAAATCTCTTAATAACCTTATCTCTCTTAACAATAGGTGCATCACCTGATTTACTTTCCTGCATTCAAAATTTCTTAATAACCTTATCGATATATGTATTTTGTGATAATCCAAAAATACTTGAAGAACGATCCAGGTGTATCTATACCCCTAACACAAAAGAGGCGTCACCAAGATCTTTTATATCAAAATTTCATGAAATAAATCTCTTATTTTTGTGTAATAAGCCTATATCAATGCAGGCAAATAGTATGTCATCAACACACAATACTAGAAAAATATGCTCACTCTTACTGAACTTGTGATACACACAATCACAACTGAATTTCTCTCAAAATCAAACGAGATTTTTATTTGATGAAATTTGTGATACCATTGTCGGGAAGCCTGATTAAGCCCATACATGAATTTCTTTAATTTGTAAACCATCATATGTAGCTCAAAATCAAAATATGTCACATGTGTCATAATAGTCCTAAAAGAGTTTTCATAGAAATCAGAGAAAAAGTCTCTTTAATGTTAATAACTTTCTTTTGAGTAAAGTCATTTGCTATTAGACGGGTTTTATATCTCTTTACATCACCCTTTGAATCCCTCTTGATTTTAAATATCAATTTACAACCAATGTGTTTCGTACCTTCACACAATGGAATGAGTTCTCAAACGTCATTGTTTTTCATGAACTTTATCTCTTTATTTATGACATCAATCCACTTTTGAGAATGCCTTCTTTGATGAAAGTTGATTGATCATATCTTCTTCTATCAATTCAATGCTATCCTCGTGTTTTTGGAGAAGACTATAAAGTCATCCGAAGGTGTCTCTCCTTTCTCTAACAAATTTCCTTAATGACATTCGTTCTAGAGGTTGTTGAGTTTGTTTTTCTAGAACAATCTCTTGATTGTGTATAGGATGTTTTTTAATATTGTCTTGATTCGAAATTACTTCTTCAACAAGATTTGGAGCAAGAATTTGTTCCTAATTCCTCAAAGAATCGAACATTTTCCGTTTCAAAAAATTGACCTAATAGTGGGATCTTTAAAAAGTTGTAACCCATTAACAATTGCTTTACTTAGAACTTTATTGAGAATTTATGCTGCAATCTTTAGTGTTTCTTTCTAGAGGGATTCTGGTAAGGTGAAATCACTAATCATATTTCTTACTATGTCCTTAAGTGTTCTATTCCGTCTCTCAGTAACACCATTCATGCTAGGAGACCCTAATATTGTTCTTCTGATTTCTTGTTCTTGATTGTGGGGTTTGAATCTATCTATTCAATATGTTTTCTCTTGTATTCTTGTGTCGATAAGATGACACAAAGAATGAGAATCGCATATCGATTGTAGACCATAACCTTAATTAGATTTTCATAAGTATTCGATCATTGTCAAATACAAATCTAATGGATTCGATCTCTATACATATGCTACACTATATTTAGACGCCCAAAGCCTAATAACTTATATTCTTTATTAGATAATTTTAAATGGCTTAATATTAAGCTAGCCTTTAATATACACTTAATTACATATGTAGGCTCACATAACAAATTAAAACACAACAATTACATGTACGATAAATTTGTGTTTTTGGAATTAATCAAAATCAGCATTTGAATGTATAGTCAATAAAGTGCATTATTTTTAGTCTTTTTCTTTCCTTTTTCCTTTTGATGTACTCCTACCCTCAATTTTATTCTTTTTTATCATAGCCAAACTTAGAAAATGAAGTCTTTTATTCCGAGGGTAAAATGTTGTTTGCTTACCTCTCTAAGATCAAAGAGTCAATACAGGTCCATACACTCAACTATTTCAAAAGAAAACCCTTTCAACATTGAGCAATTAATTGTATTCCAACTTTGAAATTTTTACACCTTCAGCTAAGAATCTAATAGATTTCTAATTTTTATTTAGGCATGTCCTGATAGAAAGACGATCGAAAATGAAGCAGCCCATGAAACTATCAAAAGTCAAGTTCACCAAAAAGGAGGTTATAACAAATTGTTAGACTCAAAACCATATTAACTGTGTACGAGCCCTTGAGTCTTAACAAAGAGTGAAGCAATGTTGTTTGTGCTAGTTTCACCTTCTTTTTGATAAACTTTGTAGTTGCATGTAATAGTCTATGGCTATTTCAAATTTGATCGTTTAGCTAGGAAACACCTAAATAAAAATCATAAATCTATTAGATTTATAGGTGAAAATGTGTATGAATTTCAAAGTTGGTTGAACTTTTAAGTATTTACAGTTTAATTGATAACATTTTATATGTAAAATACATGTTGTTCATATTCACAACATAACGCTTTTGTTCATGGAAATGTTGGGTATATTTACAACGATTTTATAAAAAACAATGGTCAATTAACATAATACGAATAGCAATATCATTAAACCATTGTCATTAATAATCAAACACAACACTTTTATAGTAAAAATCACTGTCATTTAGTAATCAAACATAACAAAACACAAAACATATATAATTAGTGAAACATTGTCATTATAAGTAAAACAGAATGGCTTTTAATGACAATTGATCATAATACAACGCGGTGTTGTATAGTACCATAATGGCTAGAATGTGTAAAATTGTTGTCTATACTCATTTATGCCACATAAACCAGTTGTTCCATAGTTTTCTGGTAGTGGTAGGTGGAGAGTTGTATCATGGTCCATGGATAACATAGTATGCTTCATAGGTGGGTTGGTCAGAGTGTTCCTAGCCTGCTATGTGAGGGTGAAGAGAACGAGTGGGATAATGATATGATCAACAAATGGTATTTGTTACGCCTCAACTAGCGAGGTGCACTATGTTGTAGTCACTTAAGCATAAAACAAAGCAAGACACCATGTAACTATGTAAGCTCTGCACTCCATTTCGTCTCTCCTCTTTATAGAAGCCCTCTGAGGTGATTGGATAGTTGGACGAAGTTTTAAACTTCTCATATTCCAAAGTGACTATTGATAGGTGTGATTTATACACTTATTTGAGCCACCAAAAGTGGAGTTTGGAAGTGCTTTTATGAGCTAGATACTAAATTTTGTGTGTTTATTGACTATTTTAGAAGAAAACTCGATATTGGACGAGAAAAGACCAAAAATAATAAGATTTGGTCAAAAAGGATTGAAGATGGATGAAATCTAAAATTCATGGACCAAAATATCAGAAGTTGAAGGACTCCCATGAAATTAATGGAGGACTTAAACAATCAAATGTATTTGATGACCAAAAATTGTACAAACTGTAAAGTTATAAACTTTTTGACTACAACGGTTTGATGAGAAGCCACGAAAATGTTGCTTAAAAATATTTGGGGCTTATCTTAAAATAACCATGTGATCGCACGAAAGAGCACGGTGCGATCACAAGGTTGTCACGTGAGAGTCAAATCCTAAATTACCTTCTAATTCAACTACTATTTCTTTATAAGTTAGGGAACGATTCTAGACCTAATTTGAGGTTTATAAATATGTTCCTTCAATTCATTAAAAAAGTGAAACGTTAAAGACATTCTTGAGTCAAAATACGCAATTACATAGGTTGACTACTTTTCAGCCTGTGGTCAGATAGCCTCATGCCTATAATAGCTGGGATTGACACCTTTGAACTTGATTAGTGGATCGTTAGAATGAGACCACGTGTTAAGCGTCCATAAACATCACTTCTTAACTCCTGTACAAAAACTCACACTTAGTGTCTTTTAAATGTGATACCATTCTTGTAATTCAATTTTTAACTCGACTCTCATATTGCAGGCTTGATAATCTTCAACCTGACACCCATATTCCCATCCATTGTGTTACTCGCAAAGCTACATTCCATTTTCTTTTATTCCTCAAAATTCATCCTAATCTCCGTCGAGATTACTACCTTAATATTCTTCGCATGTCCAGAGAGATACATTGTTGCCATTGTGACTTGGTTGTCAAAATGGGAGGAGATCTGATGTGATATCCAGAGTTCAAGTAATATATGCGTAAACGGTAAAGGAACTAAGATTTGTTGGTTATGTTGTATCGTCGAATTTCAAGGTCAACATTAGATGAAAGCATTAATACATAGATACGAGAACATACATATTCACAATATGGAATATACACAGTGTTCTCGAGCATTTTTGGATGCTCGATTAGTCATAGCTTATTAATTAAGTAAAATATTTACAAATTAAATTATAATGTGATCACATGAGTGATCTTTGTGAAGAAAATGTGATATAAGGAGAGGCAAACAGTCATTTTACACATGACTCTAAGGTTTAACATATGATACAATATTAGATTAGAGGAATTGACATTTTTTTAGAGTATTTTCAAAAAACTCTTTAAACATGAGATGTTCTCTATTTTAAAGAGTCAACATTTAAAATCATATTTTAAAAGACTCTTTAAATTAACATTTTAATTTAGAGAGTGGATTTTACTCTCCAAATTTGTAGAGCCAAACTCACTCTCTATAATTAAATACATTCAAAGTATTTTAATTTTCAATGTATAAAAATAATAAAATAATCTAAAAAAAAGCTAGTTAAAATAGAAGATAAAAAAATAATAAATATTTTTTAGGAGTAATAAAATTAAATATTAAATATAAAGAGCTTGTTGGAATACTTCAAAACTTTAACTCTCTAATATTTATTGATACTCTTCAAATAATAGAATATACTCTTTAAAAATAGAGAGTTTATTGGGATGCTGTAATGTCTTTAGAGCATCTCCAACAAATTCTCTAAATATAAAACATTTTTTTTTATTTTAAAGAGGTAATACAGAAAAATAAGTTTCAAGAAACCTTCTATTTTAACTTTTTAAAATATATAGAGTATGTTTGACTATCCAAATTTCGAGAGTCAAACTCTCTCTATTCTTAATGTACAATGATTGCACTTAATAAAATATTGTGTTAAATAAAATGAGAAGAAATCAATAAATATTTATTAAGAAAATCAAAGCAAAGAGCCAAAATTAAAAGTATTGTTGAAATGCATAAGAAAATTAACTCTTCTAATTAACTCATAATTTTAGAATACGATACTTTTGTGTAGTTTACTAAATTGAAGACTNTGTTAAATAAAATGAGAAGAAATCAATAAATATTTATTAAGAAAATCAAAGCAAAGAGCCAAAATTAAAAGTATTGTTGAAATGCATAAGAAAATTAACTCTTCTAATTAACTCATAATTTTAGAATACGATACTTTTGTGTAGTTTACTAAATTGAAGACTACATGATAATTTTTGGATAGGTACCCCTCTAATACCCTAGAGAGAAAATGTTAAATAATTTACACTTTCAATATCTAATTATTGTAAGATCAAATCAACGTTGTCAATCATTCGTTGTGTTGAATTCTTAGTTCAATCATGCTACTGAAACAGGAAATTTTGAAAGGAAATGTTCCTCAAAAGTTTTACTGAACCGTTCAAGTTTTAAAGTTAAACAAACATGAAAATACAGATGTTAAACTAGACTTACAACATAAGAGAAACGGAGACACCAATATATTTTCATTAACCGCAACTAGTTTTTTCCTTTCTGGAGAATGAAATGTACCACAAACAATCTCAAATGGCAAATAATGCAAGCATCACCATGAAAAATCTAGAGTGATAACAGATTTCAGGAATTTACAGAATTTTTATTGCACAAGGAAAATAGAGCATGTTGCTGAAACAACAGCATAAGTAGTAATTGCACGACATTTAAGTAACATTTTCCAAACAAAGTTAAAAACAAATAGGAAATTACAATATCATCGTGTGCTTGAAAATATAAGTCACATAAAAGCTGTCTTGAAGCCCAGATTAATTTTTATTTGTTTAGGAGACCAGCTTTTGCATCTGATGCTTCTGATCAGAGTCCTACAAAGATACAAAAGGACAAGAAATATAATTATTTTCTTGAAAATCTAATTTTAATTTTAATTTTAAAGTTTTCTGCATCAAATCTGTTTGATGCTTGCCTAATACCAAGAAAAAGCTTTAAACACTAATCACGTGTTAATTTGTCACATGACTCTTTTCCTTAATTTCATTCTTTTGCAATTTCAAACATGCCATAATGTTTGGTGGATCTTCTTCTCAAATTATTGACTTAACAAAACCATTGAACCTGGTCTTTAATTACAAAATCTCCATGGTCAGAAAACCAAATATTTGTGTTACTTGATGAAGTCTTAACACTTTACTCTCATATAATGCTCAAGTGAAATCTTAAGAAAATAAGAGACATTATATTATATATACACAATTAACAATGAAAATTTTTTGTCTTTGAAAAGTCAAATAAGTGAAAAATAAATCCAACTTTACACCAAAATCATATCACTTACCTCGTTTAGCTTGGTTATTGCTCTCCAACATCAGCCCAAAGTGAATATGAGGGAAGTGTGCCCACTATACCAAAGAAAGTTTACAAGTCGTTGCCCAAAAAAGTCGACTATTAAGTATTAACTGCAATAAAAAGTATCCACATTTGAGAATATATATTTCCCACTTACATTTTTTGCAGCAGTACTGAATGCTTCCCTGTGGCTTATTTCTGGATTATTGGCTTTGATTCTCTGAATCTCCTCTCTGAATATATGTATAATATTCACAGTTAAAAGAATAACTTTCTAATACTGCTGATATTTACTAAAAGCTAGTGTAGCACAAAAATCAAAATAATTAAGTGAAAATAATTCCATTACTTTATGAACTGGTTGTATGCAGATGGTACTCGTTGCCTTTTCTCAGGAGCTGTAAAAAAAATGATGGCTCGAGGAGAATATAAATAAATATACAAAATATTAAAATAATTGCAACTAAACATCTAGTGCATGTTATTTTAACTTATGTTTCTTTTTTTAGTAGTTTAAATTTGTCTTCCTTAATATTGTATAGTGCTATTTTTTTACAAGAGACGTAAATAAAATCTAATGAAACATACGTCTGTTTACGATCCTCTCCTCAGTGTTATTCATAATGGGAGGTAGCATTGCCATCTTGTTGTTGCATTTGGAAGAAGAACCAGGGTCGACCTTCTTGTGCTCAGAGGAAATGTAATTGGGAGCCTGAAATAAATAAATAAAAATTCAGAAACCCCATTTTATTTAACTTAGTTCAACGAGGAAATAAAATTCCAAATATTTAAATGACTTCTTTCCTATATATAAATAAAAAAAAAAAAACACCAAACAAGTAAAAGAGGAACGTTTACATTTACTGTGAAATAGGTTAGATAAGAACATTAATGAAAGCTAGGGTAGACAGAGAAACAGGAGAGAGAGAGAGAGAGGGAGAGGGTCAGAGGGAGAAAAAAGATTTGACTAAAAGAGTGAAATGAAATTATGTTTTTTTTTTAAAGAAAAGAAAAGAAAAGGGATAAAATAACAAGATTGAAGTGACTGAATCAGTTAAGAAAAATGGCAGCTAGATTGACAGTTACTAAGATCTAGCTGGGATCTAAGAGAACCCAAAGTTGCCATTTTTGAAGCTTTGTTTCCACAGTAGAGGACAATCTCTGGTGACATAAAAACCTAAAGAACCAACCTCAACGTACCCATCAATCAAATCATCGAATCATACAAACTAAAATGTTAATAAAAGACTAATATTTAAACCCTAGAACTCTACAAAAAGCAAAAAGTTGTAGGTTTTTGTTTCAGGGTGTTTTAGGGTTCTGAAAAACTGGATCTATGTAATATTTAGGCAAAAACTTTGATTTCCTCAAAAGAAGCAAAACCCAGATTTCAGAAGCCTATTATAAAATTTGATCTGGTCATCGCCCACAAATTGAGCTGCAATTTCGTTAATGAACCTGAACATCTTGCCAGGACAGAGGCTGGAATGCAGCTGCCATGTTCACAGACCACAGATTTGTACAGTGCCCACATCGAACGGTCACGATATCAAACAAGTTGCTGCATGGAACACTCACCTGCAAATTCAACCACCAAAAATTGAATCTTCAGAATTGAGAAATTAACCAACAGTTAAAAGTCTATAACCGAAATGCTTTAAACTTTGAGATCTGTGTTTATGAACAATAACTGATACGCGTAGATTAACATCTTTCTGCAGAATTTTCTGGTTGTGGACTAATTATAAACAAGATTATGCTTGAAACTCAGTGGGTAAACTCTGAAATTAAGAGGAGTTGCAGTCTTGCAGAGAAAACCCTAGAGGGGTACTGAAGATGACAACATTTTCTTTGTTAATCTTGCCTGGTCCAAGTTACCAAGCACGCCGACCGTCGCCGAGAGTTTTTTGCAAGAAAATATTTGGTCTTCTTCTAGCTAGGGCTGGTTTAGCTCAAGAAATATCCTCAAGTAGGAACTTCATTTTATTGAAAACATTAGTAGAAAGAGCTTTATTTTGAGAGCATGCTGAAATTAGCAGGTATAGTGATATCTTTTCAGCAATTAAACAGAGGCAAAATCCACAGATGAAAGAATTGTCTCTATCATCAGTTTATAGGCAAATTCGTGTTCTGAGGTTATAAATATCCCTAATATTTTTTTAGAAGATCAATACAATAATCTCTCTCTGGTCATCCCAATGCTTCACCTTCAGGTATGACTTTTTCTTTGACTGTAAAAGAAGAGAAGAGAAAAGTCTTGACGATGTAGACATGACTGTAGCAAAAACAAGAAGCCCAGAGGGAAAAAATAATGGACTTCATCATAATAACACCAAATGATAACCTGATCTCTGAAACCAAAACCAGCTTTATTCAGCATGAAAAAAATGTTCCTTTCTTGGTTGGATGCAAACACATGTACTCAAAGCAAGCACACAACCACAAAAATGCACATATTGATATAGATAGATGCATGCAAACATATTTAATATACAATATTGGACATTAAAAGCAGATCCCACTAAGGGAAAAGGGTTCTTAAATTCGAATACCGCAAGAACAATATTGCAGAAATTGCAAGGGATGTAGCAGAGTTGCTCGGGCACATCCATGTAGCTCGACATGTCAATATCGAATTAGAAATCAAGGAAGAAGAAGATGAGGAAAACTAACAAAAATAAACCAAATAAATAGAGAGAATTGAATAAGAAACAACTTTTATTCCTCTCTCTTTCTTGATTGCTTTCAGGATGGGCTATGTTAAGAGGAGTACTACAAGTTGTGCAGCTATATACAGAATTTAAAGGCTAAAAAATTGTCTTAAAAAAAAGGAAATAATTTGTTTGTAGAGAGAGAAATCAAGAGAGAGAAGTAAAAAAGAAAAAGGGCAGCAGGGGATAGAATCCAAAGTGGTTTATCAGAGAGCAATTTACAAAAGCGGATTATATTCAGTAGTGCTCACGGCAGGCAGGAACTGCTGGATCGGGAACTGAAATTAAAGGGTTCATAGAAAACCGGGTTCAGAAGAAGCTTTTGAGTGTTAGGGTTCGAAGGAGAAGGAGAAGGAAGAATAGTGTTTTGGCAGCATTAGCTTAACAGTCCATGTGGGTGTAGCTGAATGTTTTGCTGCCATTATTCATCAGAAATTAATAATTGTGGTACCACACTCCCTTTCGCTATCTATCTGCTACACCAACAGCGGACGAGAGGGGCGAATTTCCATCATCAAATTATTCAATTTTTTTAAGTTTCAATAAACTTGTCTAAAGAATATACGATTTAATAAGATTTTAATTTTTATTTCTTCTTGAATACTTTTCGATGTTTTCCAATTTAACTTCGATCATATTTGTGGACAATTCATTTCGTTGCCCTCCATTT
This sequence comes from Fraxinus sp. 1973-6204, assembly GCA_903798365.1. Classification (NCBI taxonomy): domain Eukaryota; kingdom Viridiplantae; phylum Streptophyta; class Magnoliopsida; order Lamiales; family Oleaceae; genus Fraxinus; species Fraxinus sp. 1973-6204. The sequence continues at coordinate 4,321 of CAIGRR010304794.1, read as the reverse complement.
TCTCACAAGTTCGTCTGTGTACGCACAGCTTCTTGATTACATTTTAGGTCATGTAAGTGTATTTAGGTCTTCTGATTTGGGGCTTTTAAATTTTTAACATCTTTTCATCGTTTTTAAGCACCGTTGAATAAATATTTGTAGTAATTGAATTTAACGCGAAGTTTCACTTGTGCCGTCAAACCATTTTTTTTTTTTTTTGTACCGAATCTTGTTCTATTTAAAATCAATATTTACACTTCATATTTGGCACTAAAGGAAAGAGATTATAATGTGGATTGAAAAAATAAATAGTGCTTTTGTTTTGAAAGCTTCCCTTGGTGGGGTGGGGTGGGGTCGGGGGTATTTTTCATCTACGTATGAGTCGTCTATCGAATAGTTGCAATTGGTGTTCGATCCAAAAGAAAAGGAAAAGATCTTCAAAATGTAGGTTTTTATGATCCACTAAATAATCAAACTTGTTTAAATGTTCTCGCTATTCTATATTTCTTTAAAAGGGTGCTCAACCTTATCATTCAGCTAGATGAAAACATGTACTAGTGCCCTTACAATGCTGTTTTGAAAAACAAATTGCTTCCATTCCTTCAACCTGTAGTTTGTTCAATGAAAACGCAATAAACTGAAAGGGGAGGGTATTGAGTTCGCAAAAATGGGGGTTTTTACTTTGGAGCAAAATGGGCACATCAATGGAATTCCATGCAATTGGCATCCTTTTAAGCAATATTAACAATCTCTCACGTGCCTTAAAGTAATATATGTTACACATTACATTCCTTTTCAGTGAACCTCAAAACTAGCACGCAAAGGTTCAATAAAAGGAACAAATTTCTAGGAATAATACCACTTTGCTGACATTCTGGATGATAGACGAAGGTGTGGCAATAAGTGATTGATGCAAAAATTCTCTCTCTCTCTCTCTTCGTAAACTGGATAAAATATCACGTAGTATTCTATCAATGGAGGTGGCAAATTTGTCCGGTAATGTAGCAATGTTGAATTTCTAGCATGCATTAACTTACATACTGTCAAATTCCTATGACGGAAAATATAATATTTGTCTAAATATAGTTTCTTGGATCTGGTGGTTCCTCAGTTCCTTAGACTAAAGAACCACCTCACTATCATCACAAGAAGTGTAATAGGTTGCAAAGATGAAATAACCACTTCAAGATCCGTAAGGAACTTTTTGAGTAAAGTCACAAGTCGCCACATACTCCACCTTTATAGTAGAGTTAATAATACAAGATTGCTTGACATCCTCCAATTAGAATAGTGTAAACACTAAGCTTCGATGGAGATATTTTAGGCTGTATCAAACTAAAAGTTCGAAGCACTAAAATGAATAGGTACCGTGTTTTTTTTTTTTGAGTAGACAAGCGCACAATGCCTCGTGCTCCAAATGCTCTTTTCTAGGATTAGATTCAGATTGCTTGACCATCTCTCCAGTAAAACAAATATCTACCCTAGTCCATGGCATAAACACGAGACTATGAGATTGCTTCTTAGAAATAGACTCCATTCACCATACCAATCATGCAACGAGTACATTCTCATTTACATTAACTTTTGCGTTCTTTTATGTGGCAAGATCTACACTCTTGATTTTGAAAACACCCATGAAAAGATTTCTACAACATAGGAGATGTCAAGCATATTGTCAAGGACAATGTACATATAGCTTAATTGTTACCATATACTTGCCTTCGTCAAGATGCATTCAAGAATCCCGTCTTAACAACATGTGACATATCTCATGATCAAACTATCTCACAATAGATCATTATAGAATTGAACATAGCCACATATGAGCAGGATGTATAATCCAGTCCATATAAAGTATGTATATTCTCTTTTGAGTCGGCTGTGAACAGTAGGAATGGAGAAATACATCTTTTTCATTGTACAAAACAATGTTTCTGTATCATCTCCAATGTTTTTGAAACCTCACATTTTATTTCTAAAGAAAGTATCAGTCACAAATTTATTTTAGGGCTTGAGTGTGAAATTTTTTTTCCTCACTGTAGCCATCTGTACCTATAGCTCCACAAAGTAGGTGATAATTGGAATTAGTTCAATTGTGAAGGTGCATCGACAAGGGCTTTGTCTTTGATTAGGTACGATCACGACACTACACGAGAAGTGATATATATTTTACAACTAATGTTTCAATGACCAAATCAATGTGATCATGTGTACCTCTCTTGCTTCTCAATTCAGATTATGACTATAACTAGGGACAGTGACTTTGTCAGGTGTTTGTACATAAAGGGCTTTGCTAGAAGTACATATGGAGATATATAAGGGTGTCCATAATGGACACTCGGCGCCCCCTATTGGATCCCCCCACCCTTATGTACTCCCTTATGTACAAGAAGATGAATCCTTAAAGACTTATCAAGGATTTTGTTCTCCTCTTCTTCTATTTTTTAGGTTAGTGTTATGAACATATCGTATAGAGATGTCTCGAGCAATTCACGAGTCTTGGACGAAATTTAAGAAGGTTATTTTTCTAAAATAATAATAAAAAATAAAATGAAGCATATGTTCACCGAAAAAAATCCCATCAATGATCGCTAACGTCATTATCGTAAGTGATCAGATGGAAATTTGTTGGTAATTTTCGACACCGATATCATGGGCCATCATCGATGCACTTCCGTCACGGATTACAAATCGTGGCTACAAGAGTTGGAGGTGTCACTAACATAAGGTTATTCATTTTCACTTTTTAGTAATTTAATGTTTCTTTTTATTTTTAATTATATTATTAATGCTAGATGAGTTATAAATCTTTATCGACCAAAAAAAAAAAAATTTCTATCATTTTAATGTTTAATATTTATGTTTTTATTAATTTATTTATATACGAAATTTAGGCAGAGAAATTGAATTTACGAAAAGTATTTCTTTATTATTACTACATACTAAATTTTTTTTAGTAATTTTCAATTATCGTTTAAGTTTTATTTAATTGACGTCATAATTTTTCTTAAAGGTAATATTTTATCTCTTTTACAATTTTATTTAAAGACAATAATTTATCCATACATTAAATTTATAAGATATAATTTTGAAATTATCATCAATGAGAAACTCCATTCTTAGGGTATGTTCGGTAGAGATTAAAATTGAAAAATTAGATGTTATTGTTGACTTTTATTAAACAAGTGGGACCCAATAACGACTATATTTTCAATTTTAATTGAATTTTAAGTTGTACCAAACAAGTTCTTAATCTTGAATTACTATTTTACTACCTAGAGTTTTTCTGTTGATAATGTTTATTTTTCATTTTATTACTTTAATTTACCGACAAAAATGTTGTCTAGTGTTGCTATAACTTAGCAATGCTATAACTTAACAACCAAAAAGCTATGCATCAAACTTTATCCCCTTCGAGTTGGTTTCTATTACCAAAAATAAGTCATTTATCGATGTTAGGAGGAGGGTCATGCACATCTAATCTAGTCTCACTTTCGCTCCATAAGGCACTTAGTAAGGATGTTGATCCTTAGTCGGAGTTACAAGAAATGAAATTTCAATTTGGTGAGTATAATAAGACGCATCCGAAAAGTCTAAATCATAAACATACGTTTAAAACACACGATGAAGTCGAAATCGACACAGTATGAGAGTTTAAATAAATGAGATAAACGTAAGGTATTGGGTACATTGGGGAACAGACTCCTAAGGATGATCCCTCTACTTTTGCTCCAGTTGTTGTAATTGATTCTAAAACCACAAAATTAATAATTTAAAAAAAAAAAAAAAAAATCCTTCCAAGGGAATTTGACAGGTTTAAGAAAATTTGACCATAAGCAGGACTTTAGCTAGACTCTCAATCAACTGCTCAAAACGTCTATGGTTCCTACATTTATCAGCCTTTTGATTCGATTTTATTATACATGATGTGATGAAAAAGATTGATTCAACGAGATATATCTTGCGTGCATTAAGATTTAAAACTTATCGTCTACTTTTCAGAAATGTTTGGAACAAAAAACTTACAATAATACGCCTCGAAGTCTAGCATGACTACCTAATCGATCCATCCCACACACCCTAGGTGCGCCATTATAGTGGACTTTCAACAAGCCTATGATTCTTCAAGGTGAGCGCTTAAATAAGTATGCCAAGGCGAACAAATAAGATTCCAATTCCAGCAATTTATAAAAAACTATTTGAATTCAAAAGAAAAAAAAAATGAAAAAAAATTAAGTTAAGTAGGTAAGTAAAGGTATTATTTACTCTTTGAGCACCATTTTTTAAAAAATTCATTTTCAACCACATATTTTTCAATAAAATAATTTTACATGTGAACTTA
>CAIGRR010304792.1:878-12547 GCA_903798365.1 Fraxinus sp. 1973-6204 | reverse complement strand
TGCATTACCTTCAAATGACACTAAAGATGCGTTTGATTGCGATTTACATAGAAAGAAAATAAATTCTAGTCAATTCAATTACTTAGAACTTATTTGTATGTAAACTATTAATTAAATATTTTTGATTAATTTAGTTTTCAACTTAGAAAATATTATACTTGTCAATTTTTTATTGGTAGGTAGATGAGAAAAAAAAAAAAGAAAGTAAATTGTCTGAAAAATAAAAACCACATCCCTTAAAGAAAATATTTTCCTTGTTTTCAAGGAAAATACAGTCACGTGACCAAAAGTAGAAAAATGTTTTTCGTGAAAAAAATTGTCAATCAAATAATACAAAAGTATGAAATTAGATGGAAAAAATACATTTTTATGAAAAAAAAATTGGCAATTAAACTTGCCCTAAGTGAAAACTTTTATAGTAACAGAGGAAGAATTCTTATCAATGGATCAAGAGATAGATGGCATCATCTTGATGGTCAATGGTGTCTCTTCCTAAACATCAATCATAGGCTAATTGACATTTAATATTCTCTGTTCTGAAAGAAAAGTGCTACTCCTACACACTTTGATACACAACTTGATAGACATCCCTCTCACATGAGGGTGGAACTCACGTGGGGTCCACAATCGCTGGCCCCACCCTCATGTGAGGGGAATGTGTACCAAGTTGTGTACCAAAGATGTAAGAGTAGCATGGTTCTCTCTGAAAAGTGGTCACTCTAGAGTCTAAGTCCAACTTTTGAAAAGTAGACCGACAATTTGACTTTTAAAGTCTTTGTAGTAGAGATGTCAAATCAATCAACCATGAAAAATATATTGTACAAAAGATCTATTGGAAGAGATGAGATGGGGGATGCTTCCAATCAACAAAGTGGCTAATTGCATCGGAATTCCTCCCAGCACCATGCATAACACCTTATCTAGATCATGGAGGGTCGGCCTCTTTATGGCACCTTGACGGAAGTGATGCATCATCTCGGCTACCTTATATATGGCCTCACCTCAACAGATAGGACGGTGATGTGAAGTATGGGCTTGATTCGACTTGCTAGTTGGCTGCCATGTGCCAGTGATATGGAGCCTCATTAGGAGAGGTGTAACAAGATGCATCCAAGTTATTCATCTAAAATTTAATGTCATCAAATCGGTCAAATTGTTTTGATTATCGAGCTTTAGTTACTCATTTTCAATTTGGTGCAATCAACTCACTCAATATATATTTACTCCCGGATTTGGTCACTTACTCCACTATTATAGTTTAATTAACGTAATATATTGATCTCAACATAATAGTTGACTTGAAAAAACATTCTTTTAATTTATATGTTTTTTTTTTCAAAAAAATAAAAATAATATAAGATGGGTGCCTTGATTGTACCGAAAAGAAGACAAATACCTAGATCTCTAAGCAAATTGAAATTGAGTGATATGATTGCATCAAATTGAAGATGAATTACCTAGATACCCCCCACTTAAAACTGGATGAACCCCTTCACGTTTCTGTATTGTCGATCCAGTTAAATGTTTACTTTTGCTCTATAGTTTGTTTTATTTTTACGGCTGCATAATTCTATGTACAAGTATATGAAAAAAACATGCATATTTGTACAAAATTTGTGGGATGATACTTGACAGTGTGAGACATAATTTACACCCACAGTAAAAAGATGTTTGAATAAAGATAAAATGTTGTTCGAGGAAAGACGATATCATATTTACTTTTTTTTATCAAATGAAAGACACATTCACGATTTTCATATTTAAACTCGATCTCATCTTGCTCTAATATTATGAAAGTCATCCATTCAAAATGCAGGCCAAAATGTTTACTTTTGCTCTATAGTTTGTTTTAGCCAAGCTTGCATTTCAAAACACAGGCCAAAATGGCTCGTGACACGGGCCATGTCCTAAAATGAGGCTCAACTCGAGCCTCGGCTCAGCTCCCTTGAGCCACGAGTCGAGCTGGCTCGAACTTTTTTTGAGACTGAGTTATGAGCCGTTCGAGTCGACGAGTTAAATTGACATACCTAATTTACAAACGAAATTAATGGAGAAATCTAAAATAATATTAGGTAAGAAATCACCAACATAGGTATCCAACCAATGACAACAAAAATAGAGGTGCAGTAGCATGTATTTTGCTTTATTTGATTCTCTCTCTCTCTCAACCAGTCAACCATTAATTAGTATATTTATATTTTAATTTAGAATATTTTTGCACCGATATTGAAATGGAAGGTACACAATTAAGACAGCATGACAACCATGGCCGGTAGTTATGACCTGTGACTCGGATGGTATGACTCACCCCACCAACATAAAGAAATAGTAAATCACCAAATATTTAATTCAATGCATATCACCAAACTACACTTCCTCGTGCATATTTATGTTAAAACGTCTTAATCTTATTTTTCCCAATTTCTACCTCTCTCGTATTCAATCACATTAATAATTCGAATTTGAGTCGGTTCGACTGATTTATTGGATGTTTGTTTATGCTGCTTCTTGAGAAGAAACACCAATTTATCGACATAAAAAGAAAAAAGAAAAAAAAAATGAAATCACATATTATTTTTAACAAGTAACGCTATTTGTAGTCGCTCACTACGACAGTCATCCTATGTAGGACGAATGTAAAATTTACCAAAAATGTGAAGTGAGAGATGGGACCCTCCACATAGGCACAGAGTGGCTGTGGTTGGTTGGCTGATGTGGACCACGGAACACTCGAGTAGTTAATAATGGGTATTTAGCGTATTTTAGCAAAAAATAAAACCCCAACTCATCATCTTTTGTCCTCTTCTCTCTCTAACCGCCGACGCCATTTTTTGCACTTACTAATATTATTTAATATTTATTATTATGAGTCAGCATCCAGTACATCTCACCTGGATTGCCCACACTATAAATAGCCAATCAAAACATAAATATTATTATTGTTTTGAAAAAAAAAAAATCTCCTTTACTCTCGTGTTAAAGAAACATCAAACATGTTTAACGTTTTCCTTTTCGTTCGATCCTTACACGTTCTTTGTTTTTCCAAGATTTTTTAATGTGTAACGCACGATAGGACGAACCTCAACTCTTAAATCTAGGCAAGATAAAAAAATATTTCTATATTTTTAAATATTCCCCACACCGAAGGTATTAGTTAACTTAATTTTTAATATTGAACTTCATGTAATAAACAAATTTTCTTACTATTCAATTGCTAAATATTTGAAGCTTTCTCGAGTCCCTAAATTTATGAAAATTTGTATGTCTAATCGATCAATTGTTAAGATACTCTATTACGAATCCAGCATAATATCGATAATCGAGCACTCTTGATATTAAGTATAAACAAACAAGTGAAGGGAAAGAGAGGACTTATAATTATAAAGCAAATTTTCCCATCCATCCATTTTGGAGTAAAAGAAAACAAAAGGGAAAATCATTTAAGAGTAAAATATTGGGTAATTAACAAAAAAAAAACGCCCTTATCTTTCACAATTATTGAGGAAAATGTCTTTATTTTTTATTTTTTGACATTTTCACCTTATTTTTACATTTCATTGCGTAAAATGTCATTTTCATCTATTTTCTTAATTAAAAACTGTGATATGACGAATATATCATTCACTTTAAATAAAAGAAAAAGAAAAAGAAAGAAATAATTGCAATTATGGTCTCAATTTTTTTTAAAAATGTCAAAACTAACCCCAAATAAATTATTAAAAGTGTAATTAGCATATAATGTCCACACCTTTTATTATCATTGTGAAAAAAAATCCATACCTTTCATGTTTTTAGTATTTTCACTCTTAGTTACACTTTTGATTGCGTTAATCATAATTTCTATTCATTTTCATCCAATTTTTCAATAAAAAGATATGAAAAGACAAATATACCCTCATATTTAAGTAAAAAATAAAGAACTAATTGCAATCACAGTCCCAATTCTTTTTTTAAAAGGTGCAAACGAGTCTCTAATAAATTGTGAAAAAACTAGAAATTAAAAAAAAAAATTAAAAAGTACAAACGAATCCCAAATAAATTATTTAAAAAATTAGAAATTAATTTTTTTAAAAAGTGCAAATGAGTCTCAAATAAATTATTAGAAATTAGAAATTATTTAAAAAAAAAAAAGTGTAAACGAGTCCGAATTAAATTATAAAAAAAAAAAATTAAAAAATGCAAACCTCAAATAAATTATTAAAAAATTAGAAATTAAAAAATTATTTTTCTTTATTTAAATAGGAGGGTATATTCGTCATTTTACAACTTTTATTGAGAAATTGGATAAAAATAGATAGAAATGATGGTTTGCATAATCTAAAGTGTAATTAATGATGAAAATGCTAAAAATAAAAATTAGAGGTATGAACGTTTTCACAGTGATAATGAAAGGTAGGGACATTGTGTTCTAATTATTCTTTTAATAATTTATTTGAGGTTCATTTGCACTTTTTTAAATATTTTGGAACTATAGATACAATTAATTCTTTGTTCTTTTTTTATTTATTTATTTAAATAGAAGTGTATATTTGTTATTTCACAAATTTTAATTGAGAAAATTGATAAAAATGACTTTTTACGAAATGAAATGTTGAAATAGGGGTGAAGATGTCAAAAAAAAATAAGTACGTTTTTCACAGTCATAATGAAAGTTAGAGACGTGTGCTAGTTGTCCTACAATATTAGCAGGCGGGTCTATTATAAGGCTCCTATACCTGCCCGCACCTGATAAAACTCATAATTGCGCATTTGTACTTCCGATAAATAAAAAAATTGAAAATGGGAAAAGAAAAGTATTCATCAAAAACAGACATACCCTAAAAAATTTGCAGAGATAGAAAGGAGGAGAAGAGAGTGGATTAAAGATTCGTTCACCCGTCTCTCTCTCTCTTCCTTTTTCTATCTGTTTTCTTCTACCTAATCTCTCTTCCTTCTTTGCTTTCCCTGAGCAAAGAAGAGAAGGGAGAACTTTAATTTTGGGTGTGCATTTCTTCACACACGGAATAGAGAGAGACAATAATTGTATGCATTTGTTGGTTTTGAAGCGGTTGTTGTTGGTGGGTTATTCAGGATAAAGAAGGCAAGAAAAGGAACGAGGGAAAAATGTTGGTTGCACACAGTTTTGATTTATGGCAAAAAGATACCTTCTTTTCTGCAGCTGAGGAGGTCCAACAATCTGCCGATATGTAAGCGAGTGATAAATTATAATTATTTTACCATTTCTATTTTTTGTCATTTCTTTTTCTTGTATTCTGATCTGTGTTTGATTGATTTTGTTTGTTTGTGCCTTGTGTTGGATAAATATTAAATCTATTTTTGGTTATATAAGGAATTTGCGTTTAATTTCCTTTTCTTTATATTTATGTGGTTTTCGTTTTGGCTTTGAAAATTAAGTGGGTTTAAGAAGGTTCAATGATTTGATGAAATCTTTTTTTTTTGTGAATTTCTCCTTGTTCTGTTCTTTTTCTTTTCCTTTTATGTAGGTTTGGTTAATTGTGTCTTTTCTATCGTATCTATTGGGTTAAATTTTATTTGCTAATAATTCAGTAGTTTTGCTTTCAATTCACGTTTTTTTTCCTTTTAACTTGGACATGCGAGGAGCCAGGAAGAAATCATAGAAAGTACATATCTTTATAGAAATTTCCATGGTTCTTGGCAACACCAAATGTTGATTCACCAATGAAATTAAGTCCTAAATAGCCACTTTCAGTGATATATTCTCTTGACATTTTTGCTGGCAGAATGGAATCTGCTTACAGAACATGGCTCAGAGCAAGGAAAGAAAGGGAGGCAGCTCAAAATTTAGATGAACGTAGTAGAGAACTTCAAATGGCTTTAGGCACTGCAAAATGGCAGGTTGATTACCTCTTTCATGTAACTGAGTTTTGTACTTCATTTTATCATTTCTGGTATCAATAATTCATTGGATATAGAAATAATGGACACTAGGTTAGTTGATTATTGGTTTTGGCTTCAATCCTTCTATAAGTTTTTCTCTCCTATGGGAAGATTGATGCTAGTTTCTGCCTTTTTTCAACATAAACCATCCAGTTCCATTATGAGTATATTGTCGCAGTTGGTTATTTAGTTCTTGAAGTTTGTTCTGAATCATTTTTCTTTCTTCTCTTTTCGTTTTCTTTTTCTTTTTCCTCACAATAGTTGGAAGAGTTTGAAAGGGCTGTTAGACTGAGCTACAGAAATCATGCTGATGATGTTACGAAGACCAGACACAGACAATTTGTTTCTGTTATAGAAGATCAAATTTCCCGTGTCGAAGCAGCATTAAAAGAATCATATACTGTGGATAGAAACCAACCTTTTAGCTGGGTAAACTTGGATGAAGAAGAATGTGATGACTTAGCTTTGTTTCTTTCTGGAACTCCTGATAACCCAAGTACGAAGCTTGCAGAACCAGCAACTAGTCCTTTTAAAGAGAAAAACCATACAAGAAAAGACGTTAGAATCGACTCTGAAGTTGGTTCCAAGGCACAAATTCCAATTAAGACGAAGGGTTTTGAAGAAATTTTCGCAAGTAATGTGGAAGCCAACTGCGTCACAGAGCCAGAAGAGGAAGAAATTCCTGAGGCAAGGGATGAACCTAGTTCTCGAAGAGCACGGAATTTCCCAGGAGCGAGTGCTTTGGAGATTGTAATTGATAATGACAATGTACAGAGGAATGCATTGGTTGAAGCAACACCCAAAGAGAAGGGGTCCAAACCTTATTTTTGGAGATCAAGGTGCGAAGACCATCCTCAAGCAAAGGGAGGATTGTTAACTTACACCCATCTGAAGATGATCAACTGCGTAAATCAGGTTAATACTATGATAACTCTATGATTGTTCTTATTTCCCCTATCAAAGTTACCTAACTATAGGAGTTTATATGAAAAATTTAGAGACTTATGTTGTGGTATATAAATCTCTTGCCAATTACTATTATTTATTTATTTTCATTTTTAGACTTGCAGTAAATCTGAACGAGTTTATTCTCTTTTCTCATGTTTTTGGTCTCTGTATACTTCAAACTCTGAATGTTTCTATGTGAAGGTCTCTTTACTTTTTGACTTTTATTTGTAAGGTGGATAGTCCTCCTAGAGCTGTTCATGGTCTTTGTGCATCCTTTGGCTCAGTTTCATTAAATTCTTTATATATAAGCAGATTTTTTTAGTTGGTTTTGCTTATATGACATCTGGTGCATTCCCACATGGATTTCAGCTGTTCAAACGAACTCCGAGAAGTCAGAGACAACAACAAATTTCACCAACATTGCCTGTCAATTCCATTCGATTCATACTTGCTTTGGTGCTAACCATTTTCTTAGTTGGTAAGCTTTTTGCTCAAATTAATATTTACCGAAAATTATTGTTGGCCGTTGGGAAGAGCAAATATATTATGATTAGTTACTCATCAGGCTTAAGAAAAAAGGATTTTCTTGATTCTGAAGAACAGATTTTAATTATACAGGTTAATAACTTGGGTTTGCGAGAATGTGTAAAATACACATGCTTGTGACAAGTAGTTTAAGTCATAAAAATTATATGAATTTGTCCCACTATTACTAGTATTATAAAGTGGCTTTTTTATTGTCGAAATAAACTCAATCGGATTTATATTTTTTTATTAATTATTTCTTGATTTGTTTCGTTTTTGTAAATGGATTTATTCATAATTATTTTTGTTGATTCAAAAAATAACATTTTCTTCATTCTGGGTATATAAATGATAGATGAAAATACTTGTATATATTCTTTCAATGAAATTTTTTTAGTAAAAGGGGTGATTAACATTTTAATAGAGCATTTCTTCTTTTTAAAATTTGCCATTTTTCTAATCTTTTAGCATTATAACTTGTTTTGTTAAGACTATTATTTATTCTTGGAGTTATTTTTTTTTTTTTTCTCTCTTTTGTAATTCTTTCTATTTGGGTTCTAATTATATTTGTTCTATCAGCCTGATCCTTCGTTTTTTGTGTCAACGAAGAATTTGTCTAGCATTGAAATGCAGTTTGACTAAATGATTCGTGAATCGTCTGATTGATTATGGGATCTGTTTTTTTTTTTCCCTTCATATACTTGTACTTCTCTCGATCCACTTAATACTTAAAATTGAACAGTACGGAAATGCATTTTGAAAATGACACTTTTGATAACCCCGTGTGCGCGACGTGTATAACAAGTTAAAGATTTTTATTTTTTTTGCAGTACCTTTCCTGTTCTATTCAGCTTAAGCTCGAGTTAAATTCTGCTGTTAGTGAACCAGAGAAAAGGTATATATACCATTTTCAACCTTGTTTAGTTTGTATTTTGGGGCTCGAAAACCTTCTGAGATTCAGTTCAATTCTGTTCCAAAAAGTATTTGCACGATATGCTGCAATCTTGTTTCAATATATGAAGAAATTCTGCTTGTATACTATATGTGAAAAACAAAAAACAGTTCCTAACCTGTGGCCAATAAATCTCTCTTCTTTTCTTGGTATCTTCTTCTTCCAGTTTACGCAGTCAGAAAGATGATGTCCAACCATTACACATTTCAGAATCATAGTGTTGTTTACTTCCTACTTTTCATGGCTGGTTCATACTCCTAATTATATGATAACTGAAAATAAATTTGGACATTTTCAGGATGTGGTTTCGTGTTGATGATGGAGAAATCTTCTGAGGCGGGGTCATGTTTTTGGATATTTCTTTATATGAAGTTGACTTCACAGTAAGCTCAAGTATAATACCTATCGCATTCGACAGCTTTCCATTTTGATTCTTCAAACTAAATGCATATGCATTCGGTTAGATGGAACGCAAGCTTCCAGAAACAAACATAGCATAGAATATACCTATCAATGTAAGAAGGAAATTGCTATTTGTACACCGGGATGTCAACCCCGGTGTACAAATAGCACGGTCCATGTAAGAAAGAACCTCAGACGTGTCATGTTTAATGTATGGAATTATGGATTGCAATAACTTACAGTGTCTTGTGGTATTTTGTGTATTTAATGAATGTTTTCCTCATAGATCTGTGCTGTGGTTTTGCTAATTTACTGCCCCACTTTGTGGTCATTCCTGGTGTTCTTACAATTCATCCTTTTGAGACACGAACAAAACATTGTAGCATGCCCATGTATAGAGGTTTTATTCTGACGTGGTTATCACCACTGAAGAAATGAGAACTATTGCACCATGTAACGGTCAATTGCAAGGACTGGGCAACTGGCGGGGTCGGTTTGGGCATTATTCGAACCGACCCAACTTGGTCAGTTTTGGCTTTTTCTGAACTGAACCTTGTCCAACCAGGTTCGGTGCAGAAAGTGATTGGGTCGAATTAAACCATATGTACAGAAGAATGGTTCGTAGAAGATTTATCAAATCTCACATGTGTGGGACCCGCCGAAATAAAAAATGAACCCTCGAACCCTCATATGTAAGTGTAGCATGATTGGATCGGGTAAGGTTGGATAAGTGGATTTTTTTTTTGTCAATACTAGACTTATCATTGACTTCCAATCAACCCTTAATTGCCTAAAATAAAATCAGTAAAAGGATTTTGCCACTTCAATTTTGCCACTTCAACAAGGAATCAACAATCAAATGGAGATAATATTTCTCAATTCATATAGCATCAATCAATTAAAATTGAATATATCACAAATTTTTACATCTCCATCTAAGAATTGATGTATAATTACAAATTTTCAATATTGAAGCTAAAACTTTTTATCTCAAATAATTAATATCATGCAAATTAAAATCGTACTAACAAAAACACAATCAAAATTGTCATCAAGCACCAAAAGTAAAAATAAAATATTGTATTCATTCAACAAATAATAATATCACCGTAATCTAAACTTAACAGATAAGAAAAGAAAAGCACTACTGTCATCCGAAATTCGAACTCTTAAAACAAATGATAAGGTAGCACACTATAATCTCCAATTGTCGCATATGCTTTAAACTTAATAGATAAGAAAATAAAAGTACTACGATCATCTGAAATTCGAACTCTTAAAACAAATAATAAGGTAGCACACAAAATTCGAACTCTTAAATCAAATAATAAGGTAGCACACTACAATCTCCAATTGTCGCGAATGCTTTAAGCAGCATTCAACATAGAAATATTGAGAGAAAAATATTAATATTATGATGATAAAGAATTATTCACATTGCAATACATTATACATCTACTTGAAAAATTAAAAAAACACATGAATCACTTTGATTTAGCCTTCATTAGATTTCGTTGATTTCAAAAGTTCTATAAAAAATAATGATTGAACTAACAATAAGCTAAATATATTTACACCAAAATTTTTAATAATTAAATTACATTTTAATTGCATTAAAGGTTCATAATCTTTATACATTATCACATTTTTATCTTAAAACATTTTGTTCATTGCAAATTCATTCACAAATTAACATAAATTGTTTCTGATTCTGATTTCTTTCCAAATCTTTCTTTAAGATAAAATTAAGACTCATTTGACCACTTTATTTTTAAATAATCAAAACAAATAATAATGGAAAAATGTGATTAAATATTTGACCATCATTTTAAAGTATATAAATAATATTTTTGGACAAAAAATATTATTAAAAACAAATATTTATTTTTTATTTTTATCAGCGAAATGTTAAAAAGTAAGAATGTGATGAAAAATAAAGTTAAGAATATAAGTATGATAATGAATAAATGTTGGTAATCTTTAATACAATTAAAACGTGGTGTGAATATAACCGCTCAACAATAAATTAGATGAAAACATATTATTTCATGGAACAGCTAATTAGCTATATTACCTCATTCAATTTGTTATACTCATTCACATCCTCCATATAGAATCTGTCCATGCTTGTAGATATTTAAGCCAATTTTGAGTACATATCAAAACCTGCGCCGTCATAGGAATGAAAGAACTACAGAGGAATAAAAAATTCTTCCTCAAGTATTGAAAATCACTTTTTGAAGCCATTACAGGCACTTGAATTACCATAACATCTCTTGCAAGTTTGGAAAGAGTAAAGTTAGTTTCATTAACACCTCCACCAATCAAGAACATCAAAATCACTATTCTCTATATCTTCACAAGTGTCATACAAGTATCTATCCACATCATTCATTTTTTAGTTCAACCAAATCTTTTGCTGCTTATTCTTTAAATCTAGGAATGCGAGTAAGACACACACTTGAAGTAGGGCATTCTTTTGCAGAAGAAAATCCACATCACTATATATTTGATTGATTCCACAACTCGCTTCATCTCACATATCAATCGTAAATAGTCATCATATAATTTTTCAAAATCTATCATATTATAAGCAACTTCCATATCCTCTTTAATATTACGAAAACAATAATGAAGATACTCCAATTTGTATCTAGGATCAAGCACAAACACAATCAACAACAATTGGTTAACATTTTCCATTTTCCTATGACTAATCAATCTTTTTCTTCTTGTTAATAGCCATTTGACCTAAAAGATAATCACCACTTCAACTTCATCGTTTCAATTCGGTTACAAGTAAACATACTTCATAAAAATAAACAGCTCACATGTAATGAAGTACTAAATTTCAAAGTTACTTCATAAAAGCCTTTAAGGAACTTGACAAAATGCAAGTTTTTTTTTTTTTTTTTTTTTTTTTTTTTTTTTTTTTTTTTTTTTT
>CAIGRR010304722.1:0-11093 GCA_903798365.1 Fraxinus sp. 1973-6204 | reverse complement strand
AATTACATTGTTTCACTTATTTGCTTACTTATGTTTAGTTGTCTTCGTTTAATTGCACTTATTATTCGATTGATCTACTTGCTTGAACTTGTTTACAATTATTAATTTATCAACATATTTTTAACTTAAGTGACTCTAGTTAATTATTCGAAAAAGTTTCAAAAACCAATTCACCCCCCTCTTGATTAGCTAATCTTGGGCTTTCAAAGGAGCCTTATATAGGCATCCTGAGACTCACCCCAGCCATTGGATAATTCCAATCGTATCTGGGCCGTCCAAAGTTAAGACCCTAAGATCACCATTGAAATCAAAGGTCACCAAGATCAAAAGTCTCACGCACAACCTAAACGCGTCGTCCTGAGAAATGGAAGTCGTCGCCATCATTACCATTTATGGGAAAGGAAGCGTGCCTTGGAAGTAAGTAGACGACCCCTTGATCCGTCTTGGGAAGACATGAAAACTTTCAAATCATTGGCACAAAACCCAAGGCCGTCTCTTCAGAGCCATTGCTTCACTCCGTATAAGTTACAACAGCTCTCCACAGAATTGTCAACCCATATCACTTCGGCCAGAGCTGAATCTGATGTCACAACAACTCCCTCTAGAGTTGCCAACTCCTATAGCTTTTCGGCCACTTCAGAACTTCAAGTTGCAACAGCTCTCCAAAGAGTTGTCAACCCATATGACTTCGACCAGAGCAGAATCTGATGTTGTAACAACTCCCTCTAAAGTTGCCAACTCCTATCGCTTCGGTTGCTTCAGAACTTCGAGTTGCAACAGCTATCCACAGAGTTGTCAACCCATATCACTTCAGTCAAAGTAGAATTTGATGTTGCAACCAACTCCCTCTAGAGTTACCAACTCCTATAGCTTCGACCGCATCAAAATTTCATGTTGCAACATCTCTCCACAGAGTTGTCAACCCATATCACTTCGGTCAAAACATAATCTGATGTTGCAACTCCTATCGCTTCGACAAGGCCACAACTTTGCCTCATATCGATGCTTAGCAAGATCCCCATCATAGCCCGATCACCTGCCTCCCATGCTTTTCCCCATGCGCTCCGACTTTACAAATTAAAAGTCCTTGTACTACATAAATATCCATACATGGACTTGTGGGACTACTGTTACGGGCCTACGTCAGACCACCACCTCATCTGCCACGTGCCAGTAGAGGTGGTCCATACCACGCTAAGTGGTGGCCGAGGTGATTGTGCATGGGACGAATTGATTGCATAAGCCGAAGTGATTGCATGAGAGAGGAACTGAACGCATGCCCAACAGAAGAATTCATCCGCAAGCCACCGCGGATGCAAAGGCCCGCACTCCACTTCTACAACGCTGCACCTGCCTCGCCTCGCCCCAGCAAAGATCTCTTGCAGAAAGATCCTTCCAAAGTCAAATCTCTGACTGATTGATGGGACGAGCCCTTAGGATCTGATAACACACCCTCATCCAACGGCTCTCCTCTTCACATCCTTAGTATAAATAACCCATCCTCGTGTCAGAAGAAGGATTCAAATCCATTTTTTTCTCCTATTGCATTGTAACTTAAGTATCATCATCTCCCTTCAATACTAGCACTTTATCGTTATACTTTACATCAACCACTTCTGGCAAGTGTTCCACCACCGACGAGCCATTTCCGGTTGAACCTTGAACTGACTTGAACGTCGGAGTGCTCGCGGCCACTTCTAACCCCTCTGGGAAAGGCCACGGGTGACTAACAGCGTGCTACGTGGGCAGGGAAGAGCTGGCTTGAAGACTTATTCTGTTGGCCACGTGTCGGAACCATTTTTCGAGGTCAACAATTACATAATTAACTTCATTAGCTGTATATACTAAGCATGCAGATATTTTCTTAATCAGGAAAAATAGTTAATTATACAATAGTAATGCTTATCCTAATGAACCATCTTAATTACATTTTTAAATCAAGATGTATATATGATAATAATTAGTGATATTACCTAAGATTATGAAGAATTATGGTAAAGAGGGAAAATTCCCAATTCTTTGAACAGATTGATTGAACGAGCTTGTGGATGAAATTCATTAAAGGTTTTGAATCTTCAACCCTTATTAGAAACAAAACCATAAAAACTTCTGCATTGTTATGATTGCCGTTTTAAATTAAAATTTTTGATTTCACTAATTTTATGGTTATGTAATTAAAACCCGTAATGTGTGATTGTATTTACAGATTTATTATGTAGTTTTTGTAGTATTTTAGTTATATATTTAATTACATAGTATTTATAGAGTTTTTATTTTTAGTTGAGGTAAAAATGATTTTTTTTTTTCCCTTTCACGTGATTAACCCCTTCTATTACCTTTTGAAGTGGGCTGAATTAGCTCTTGAGTTTCGTCACCAACATTAACCATTTCAGACATCCACTCTAAACATATAAAGTCATATACCAAATGAGAGACTAGTAAAAGTTTTATTAAATGGATATTTAAATAAATAAGAATACACACGAAGTGAATATTTAAATAAAATTAATCGTAGCACATAATTTAATATCATTCATCGCCATAAAAATTCTGAAGGAAACAAATTCGACGTGACATAAAAGTATATGAAATGAGATGTTAAAATTATGTTAAGGTCCAATTCAAATTGAATTTGTGATTGACTTTATCCGTATCCAAAATCTAATTATTTGAATTGTAATAGAAGTCAAAAAAGTCTCCAAAATATAGGTTATTTGAGTTGTAATTGGAGTCAAAAGAGTTGGGGTTGGTAGAGTTCTAAGAGGAGTTAAAGACAATTTAAGAAAATTAAGAAATGGACCTACGGGCGTGAGCTAACCGCTGACTTTCCCGCTCGAGCGATGCATTGCAAATTGAAGCAGAACCCTGACGCTAGCCTGATGCTTGAGCATCGTATATATTTGGGTAAATCCTGCTTCAATTAAACAATTTGTTTTCCTATTTATTTCACCCCCAAACACTTCATATTATAAATAGACAAGCCTATATCATCCTGAAGGTGTGTTGAATCATTATTTTCATATAGAGAACATTATTTGAATATTCAAAACACATTCCAAAGTTCTCTTGATTCAACCCCTTGATTACTTGTTCTGTTGTTCATAATTCACCCCAAACATACTTTGATAGATTGAGCCATAATTCTTTATATTCTACCACAAATTAAAACATAGAAAAATCTGCTGATCAAACACAAAATCATCCACTTTCAACGTATTTATCAGAGTTTTGAAGATCTAGGAAGGTAACCAAAGTTCCGATTGAAAAAGAATGATGTTCGTTCTTGGAGATCCACATGAGAAAAAAGAAAGTTGCTCAGAGATCTGAAAAGTGCGGGCACGCAGCCAACGAAATTTCTTAATGATTTACAAGGTAGGTGGCCAGAATCAGTTTTGGTTTTTTACTAATCGTAAGATAACTTTTCTAATAGGTCATTGACAAATTTACCCAGATGTTTTTTTTTTATCTAGTTAGGGATTTTTCTCCTTGATAATATCCATGTGATTGTTTTTACCTTACCTTAGTCATCTAGAAATAATTCATGAGTGAATTGTTGCTTTTAATTGATTTAATTTCGCAATTGGATCTAATATATTCAACTAATTTAAACATTCAATTATAATCACCAATCATGTGAAAAAAATAAAATAAAAATCTATCAAATGGTTGAAACCAAAACTCACGGAATTGTTTCCTTCGTGCTTCACTATTAAAATAAGTGGCTTACTATTTATAATTTTAGCTTTTAAAAAATTTATTTAAAAATTATTAATTTACTCATAAACTTTTTAAGCTTAGCCAAACGTGGTGTACATCTTTAATTTATTATTTTTTTTTTCATTCTGTTGGGTTATTTACTATTTTTTATTGTATGCTCTAGTGGTATTATAGAAAAATTAGTTGCATCCCATTGATTTGATAGTGGAAGATTAATTGGAGTGGGACTCATCCAAGAATGAGGTCAACCAAACAATGTACACATTTCATTTTTTAATTACATTCAACCCAGTTTTTTTTTTTAATTATGTTTTTTACAGTATGGTTTTTTATTTTCCTATGTGCCTATTTAATTACATAAAGATGAAACCAATGAGTTTATTTATTAAACTTATTTAATTTCCTGTTTTTAATTATTAGCATATTTCCCATCAATAACTTAACCAGTCGAAAAAATTGTGTTAAATATAGTGTTCTAAAAGCTCACCTAGTCGATGTCTAGGCAGAGCCTATGTTCGAAGTTCGAGCAAAACGTCTTGCTTCACGCTTATACCCCACCCCCACCCCCGTCTTTTTATCAATTTCTAAATGACAATTTTTTTTTGCATCTCTTTCTCGTCTTCCTTGGGCGTACTTTATTAGTTTTTATTAATATTTTTTTATTTTTAAAAGTCTTTTATTTGACTTCAGTTTATTAATATTTTTATTTTTAAAAACACTTTTCATTTGACTTTAATTTCAAGTTTTCAAAAGATTTTATCTCTACAAAAGTTAAAAATAACATTATTTGATAAATAGGTAAATAAGATTTAAATTACGATGCTATCTACATTACATAATTACTCGTTACTTTGTTGAAAACTTCGAAAGCATGTATGAAATTCCTATAAATATATTCAGTAGGACTTGTCTAGTTGAAAACTGCAACCATGAAAAATAGTCTAATTTTTTGTATTTTTAAACTTGAAAATCGTACAATTGACTAAATGTAGAAATTATTAAGTAAATATAGTATTTTATAATTTTATATGTTTAATGTATTATTTAAATTATTAAATGATTTTTAGAATGATTAAAATTTAAAATAATTTTAAAAATAGGAAAATGCCTTTTTACTCCTAAGCATCGTCTAAGCTCGCTTAAACTCATAAAACCTGAAGCTTCGTCCTCACGATTTACGCTTTTTAGAACGCTGGTTAAATATAGAACGCCTATCATGTATTTCTTTTTTTAATTGTAAGTACAATATATATCATTCAGGTTTTAAAGTTTTCCCTTCTATATTCTCTTTACAGCCTTTTCTACATTGTTCAATTGATCTTCTCAAAAGTTATCGTGGTATTAGAGCTTGGTTAGAGTTATTCCTATGTTTTATCTAGTTTTTCTTTTATTCTAATGTTATCAAAAAGTAAACCAAAATTGAAAAACCCCTTCACTTAAGGATGTGTTTTACATTAATCTTGTGCGTTAATATACTGAACGTAAGTTTGATACATAAATAGACAAGATTAACAAAGAGAAACATGGGATGTTTAAAAGAGGTTTAGTTTTTCTACATCATGGGTAAAACAACATTTGTATTGGACATATTGAAAATGAAATGAACTGAATTGTATTCAATCAGCAAAAATCGGAAATCAGTACGTTTACATTGCATTTAAATAGAGAGAAGAAAACGATCCAACTAACTAACTGCTGACTAAATAATATTCCCAATGTCTTCCGGTTAGCTCTAGCTAATTCCAGCTTCCAGCTCCAGCTGTATAATATCTTACTCCCCTTCAAGATGGACAATGGAGATTAAGGACATCCATCTTGGACAATAAAAGGAATAAGCGGGAAACTGGTAATGCCTTAGTAAAAACATCAGCAAGTTGGTGTTGTGTTCGAATAGGAAGAAGTTTAAGAAAACCATCAGTAAGCTTATCTCTTACAAAGAAGCAGTGGATTTCTATATGTTACAAAGAAGCAGTGGATTAGAAGCAATGTGGATGGCTGCTTGATTATAACAGAAGATCAATGCAAGGACAGTTGGTGAAATCTGTAAATCAAGAAATAATTGATTAATCCAAACCAATTCACTAGTAGTAGATGTCAATGCCTGGTACTCTGCTTCAGCTGAAGATCTGGATATGATTGTTTATTTCTTGGCTTCCCATGACACTAAAGAGTCTCCAAGAAACACACAAAATCCCCTAACATATTTCTTTGCATCAAGGCAAGAACCCCAATCTGCATCTGTAAAGGCTCTTAATTGAAGAGAAGACTGTGCAGAAAACTGAATTCTTTGATCTGGAATGGATTTGATATATTTCAACAAGTGGAGGACTGCATCTAAATGTGGCTGTCTTGGTTGGGACACAAATTGGCTTAACTCGTGAACCACAAATGTAATGTCAGGCCTTGTAATGGTTAAGTATAATAGTCGCCAATTAACCTTCTATACAACGAAACATTGGTTAAAACATCACCCTCAAAGGAGTTGAGGCGAATCTTTGGATCCATGGGCAATGAAGTGGGCTTACAAGCTAGAAAATCTGTGTCTTCAAGTAGCTGGAGAGTATAGTGGCGATGTGATAAGAAAATGCCTTTAGATGATCTGGCAATTTCCAAACCCAAAAAATACTTCAGCTGCCCTAGGTCTTTTAGCTTGAATTGGCTATGTAAGAAGCTCTTCAAGGATTCAATTTCGATTAGGTCCTGTGATGATAATATCATCTAAAGCAACAAAACAAGTACCAATGCCTTTGGTAAACAAGGAATAGTCAAAATTCTACTGGTGATATCCATGATGAATGAGAGCATTTGAGAATTTTGCAAACCACTACTTAGAGGCTTATTTCAAACCTTATATTGACTTGTGAAGTCTACACACTAGATGCTCCCCCTATTTTCCAGAATTAATCTGTTTGTTGTATCCCGTTGGTAGATCCATATAATCTCTTCAAACAAATCACCATTGAGAAACGTATTGTTGACATCCAGCTGTGTAATCTTACATTTACGTGCTGCAGCAATAGCTAGAAGAACCTTGACTCATACTAGTTTAGCGACAGGAGAAAAGGTCTCGATAAAATCCAATCCTTCTAGCAGAGTATACCCTTTGCCACAAGTCTTGCTTTGTATCTATCAATGCTTCCATCTGATTTATATTTGATTTTATAGACCCACTTGTAGCCTATTGAATGTTTACGCTTAGGTAAGTTTGTAATGGACCAGGTATTGTTCATTTCCATAGCTTTCAGTTCATTCTCCATAGCCTCTCTCCAATGATCAAACTTCACAGCTTGATGATAAAATTGAGGTTCGAAATTTGAAGAAACAAATAGAAGGAAATTACTGTGTACAGGAGAAAAACAACTATATGAAATATACTTGGAAATTGGATAAGGTGATTAATCAGATGCTGGCTTGGAATTCCTCAAGAGATTACAATGAAAATCCCTAAGGTATGAGGGTGGATTGCTAGTTCTAGAAGACGTTCTGACATCAATGAGGTATGTGGAAGAATTAGTAATAGAAGGATGATTAGATTGCAAGTCCTATGAGTTACTTGCAGTCCCAATTAGTATTTCAAGTGTTGATACATTAGGTGAATTATTTGTAAAAATGTCAGAAGCATAATTTTGAAAACCAGTTAGAGTAGAGATATGAATATCAGGTGCAAATGTTGGTAAGACAATGTCAGAGAATGAATCAATATCCTGTGATTGATGAGTTATAGAATGGAATGGGAAGGTTTGTTCATGGAAAACAACATCTCTAGATACTATGAATGTTTTTGAGACAATATCATAAAGCTTATAGCCTTTTATACCGGGGGGTAGCCAACAAAAATGCAGGCCTTAGTTCTAGGATGGAATTTTGACCTTTGGGAGGATAAGGTAGAAGCAAAGCACAGGCAGCCAATTACTTTCAATAAGGAATAGTCCACTGGAGAGTTGTCATTAGAGCGAAAGGAGATTTATTTTGGAGAACTGAAGTTGGTGTTCTATTAATGAGATATGCAGCATTATAATACACTCCCCCCAGAATTGGATAGGAACTCGAGCCTCAGAGTACAAAGCTCTAGCAACATTAAGAAGGTGTTGATGCTTTCTTTCAACTACTGAGTTTTGTTCAGACCTTTCAACACAAGACAATTGATGTAGGACCCCTTTTGAATTAAAAAATCAGTAAATTGTAACTCATGAGCATCTGATCTGAATTTCTTAATGGACTTATGAAACTGAGTTTCAATCATTTTGAAAATCTGGGAATGATAAAAAGGGCATTTGATTTGTGTCTTCTGAGATAAACTGAGTGAAACGAGTGCAATCATCTACCAACGTCAAATAATATTTATATCTAGAATGTGTAGGGACATGGTAAGGCTCCCATGTGTCACAATGGACTACATCAAAGGTATCAGCAGACTTGTGATTATAAGACGGAAAAGAAAGCCTCCTTTGCTTGGCTAATGGATAAATTTCACAAGGACCTGAAGCATTGTTCTTAATTTTATTACAAACCATATGTAATTGGTCCCTTAACAATTCCAACTTCTGAAATGATAGGTGACCAAGTCTATGATGCCAAATATAAGCATTCACATTGTTGACAGATGAATAAACTGAAATATGAGTATTTTGAATTAAATCTCTATTACTACCTTTTATTACATCAGATGAGCTATCACTCAATATGTATAAATCAGCCAATCTTTCACCCCTGCTAATCATCTTTTGGCTATGCAAGTCTTGTATAGAACATGAATCAGTAAGAAATTTTACTGCTACATGTGAATTCCTGACATCATGTTGAATTTGAATCCTGGTACATATAGCACATCCTTTAATATCAAACTGGGAGTCACTTTTACCGTACTAGTAAACTTAACAGAAATTCTTTCATGATTTGGTTGAGTGATGAAAGCATTTTTCACAGGTTTCATAACTATGAAGGTAGAATGATGTGAACAAATATGACTGGTAGCTCTTGAATCGACAACAAAATGTTTAGGAGAATTAATCAATGTGTTACTAGAAGTGAAAAAACAAGTACATGATAATTGATTCGAGTGTATACTATCTGTTCCAGTGTCCACCTTTGCAGATGTTAAATGGCTATTTAACATGCTTATCAATTGCTGGTATTGATCTTGATTTAATATCTGCATGAAATTACTCACACTTATCTATTTTAAAACCAAAAATATCTTCATAAACTTGATTAGCAACAATGTAATTTGGTGATTTGTTCACAACAGGTTGGGCAGAAGATGGAGGCCTTTGCTTGCTCTTATATCCAGGTGGATAACCATGCAGCTTGTAGCATTTATCCACAAAATGACTAGCATAATCACAGTAGGTACACACATGCATCTCCTTTCTTTGCAACTTATTATGCATTTGCCTAGCATTATTCCTTTTGATTTCATTTCTGGCTTAAAATGCCATAGTCACCTGCTATACCAATGGTATTGGAGGTTGCACTAACATTCCTTTGGTGTTCTTCTTGAGATACAAGAGAAAACACCTTGTTAATAAGAGATATAGGATCCATGAGTAATAGTTGACCTCTGACTTGAGCAAAGGAGTAATTTAAACCCATCAAAAATGACATCACATACTCTGTTTGATAATGACAAGCTAATTTATTAGATCCGCCATAGTTGCACCTTCTACATGAACTTACTGGTCTGTAATTGTTTAATTCTTCCCAAATTGTCTTCAATTTTATAAAGTATGTACTCACTCAGGATGTCATTGAGTATGATTCATCAATTCGCACCTTAATTGGAAGATGCGTGGCCCATATCGCTGTTGATACCTCTCCTTCATATCAACCCATATATCATGAGCAGGTTCTGAGTAAATGATACTAGCAGGGATCTCCATAGAAACTGAGTTAAGTATCCATGAAATGACAATGTTATTATTTCAGATCTATTGATTGAGAAGATCGTCACTACCTTGAGGACGAGTTATGGATCCATCGATGAATCCTATCTTATTTTTAATAGAAAATGCAATTACCATTGCTCGACTCCATGAAGCATAATTGTCACCGGTTAAGGCCTGTGAAACAAGAATGAGCCCCGAATTATCTAAGTGATGAATGAGATATGGACTAGATCCATCATCAATGGCTAAATTGCTCATTAAAGGGTGAAAATTATTCTGATCATGTGCATTTATTGCTGATGCCATTATGAATCAGTAAGTCTTTTGAATGAAGAAAGAGAAAGGATTAACTGATTATTCAATTGAGAAGAAATAGAGAAGGAGAAATTCAGACGAAGAATCAGTGATGATGATTCAATTGAGAAGAGATTGAAAAGAAGAATTGTAGACGAAAGAAGCAGAAATTTGCTCTGATACCATATTGAACATATTGAAATTTATTCAGTCGGCAAAAATCAGAAATCAATAGAGAAAAGAAAAGAATCCAACTAACTAACCCAACTAACTAACTTAACTAACTAACTGCTAACCAACTAATATTCCCAATGTCTTTCGGTTAGTTCCAACTAATTCCAGCTTCAGCTCTCAAGTCCAGCTGTATAATCTGTAACAACTTAAAATGTGACTTTGTGTCAACTTCGATCAAATATTCGAACTTGATCCAATAGTCAAATTATGAATATATACCAACTTGTTCTACTCGTCGAGTAGATCGTCGTCATATATTTGTAATCTCAAAATTAGTCCCGAATGAATGAAAAATTGTGATCCAAAGTTTGAAGGAAAAAATAAAATTCAATATGTAAGGCTGTCGCTTGAGCTACAGGCCAGCGCCACGTGAGCGATAGCTCAGTGCATTGCGTTGCTCGAGCGCCAAATAGGCGACAAACGAGCAATGGAACAAGTTGCATTCCTTCATGAAAAAGCCGAGTTTTGGGGCGTGTGCCTCCAACCACACCACTTCACCTTCTATATAAAGGACCCCTGGAACGTTCATTATTCATTTCATTCCATATTTTACACTTTGTTTGCTTAAAAATACTTTGTAGAAGTGATTCCTTTTTGCATCAAAGTCGTTGTATCTTCGGATGATTGCTGGAAAATCATTGACACCTTTAAGGAGAAAGTGCCAAACACTTACCTCGATCAATCCAATAACTTGCATTTCCTATTTTATTTTCTGATTATTTTGAATTTGATATTTGATTTAAGAAAAACTAACTATTCTTTCGATTATAGGAAATGTTTTTTGTTGAAGAATGGAAATGATTAAATCTGTCGTCACGTATTCGATTTCAGTAATTATTATTCCGTCATCTCAAATCCTATTTTGATAAGTCGAAACTATGTTGAATTCTACGCACGTAAAAGATATATTTTGAGAATATAATTCATGCACGTTATCAGTGTAATATCCCCCAACACAACTTA
>CAIGRR010304718.1:0-21050 GCA_903798365.1 Fraxinus sp. 1973-6204 | reverse complement strand
GGGGGGGGGGGGGGGGGTTCCCCCCCCCCCCCCCCCCAACTGGGAAAAAAGGTTGGGAAAAAAAGGAATATGTTAGCTTCCTATTGATCAACATGATGTATAAGCTACACTTATCTATGTTTTTCTTGTGTGCCAACAGCAATGTCGCTGCTGGGAAATTATTTGGAATCCCACTCCGAGGAACACATTCCCATGCTTTTGTCAGCTCGTTTATGGTAGGTATAATTATATAGACATGGGTGTATTATGTATGTGCATTAATTTTATTTTTTTCAGAATCAGACTGTTTGTCTCTGTTTCCTCTTTTAGGAGTATCAGGAGATTTATTGTAGTTTATAGTAATTTGCATCTTTCTATGTATCGAGTCTTATGAGTGCATTCTGAATATTCTAGTTCTCTACTGCTATGATGACAATGGCTGGAAGGATATTGTGATTCTCTTTTTCTTCCAGATGAAGAAAGAAACTCTGTTTCCTTTTTTTTACCTGGTAGAAACTGGGATGAGGTTGAATATGCTTCATAACTATTTTGAAGTTCTTTGTGCATTTTGTACTAACGATCATTACTCTGAATGAAGTTGGGGCACCGTGGATCATTTAGTAATTATTCTACAAGAGTTAGTCCTTTAATTGATAGTATCTCGATTTTTGGTAACAAAAAGAAGAGATAGCAATGTACGCAGCTTTGGATTGGCATCGAGTGACATTGAATATTTTATGTGCTTGTTTCAAAGTTCTCCTTGATTGTTATGCTTGGATTGGACTTTTAATCATCCATCTGGATACTCCCACCCTTCTTTAGCGCTCACATGCACATACTTTGAAGTTTTTTGTACCTTCTATGCAATATCTTTGTTTTCCTTCTTGTATGATTTATCCATTATCTTAACTAATTCAGTGATTTGCAGAGTCCTGATGAGATCACTGATAAATTGCTTCATAGTTTCGATGGTTCAAATGCTTGTGAGGATTTTGTTAGTTTGGTTCAAACATGGTTAAGGAAATTAAAGGTGTTCTCAACCTCACATTACTTGTTTACGTTGTGTTTTATTTTTCTCTTGCTCATTTTATTATATTTTGAATGCGCTATTACATTTTCTTGCTTCTCCAAGATTTTTTCTACCCTCAAATTCTTCATTTATGCAAAATATCTTATGACTTGCTATCTTGTTCCATCCAAAAGTAGTGCCATCAAACTTCAATTCTTTAATACTCAGTTTTGAATATTTCAATGTAAGATTTTCTAATTTTAATTCTGATTTAACTAAACCTTTTGTGAGCACATTTTGGCAGCTGACAAATTATAATCTATACATCTTCATAAAATTAAACACAACATGTTAAAATTGACACATCGTTTTATGCATTGATCCACATTAGTGACTTAATTGTAATCATGTTTCGTGACACTTTCATTAGAAGTACATCATAGTATTAGTGGACATAGGTCCATGGTCAGTTCATCGGCTGCAACCATCCATTACCTCAATATTTTATAAATTCTGTGACTGCTGGGCCTTCTTTGTTGCAACATAGTAGGATATTCCCCAAGTCGTCCCATGTGCCATATCGGTTTTCCATGAAGTTTTTATATCAGTCAAGAAGTGATATATTTATTAAATAAAGCACTCTTAAAAAGAAATATTCTGTGCTTCCTCCCTTTTTGGTTTTTTTTTAATAATTGTTCTCTATGAAAAATGAAAGTTGGTGTGATAAAGTTGAACATCACATGCTTTAGAAAGATTGTTCAGATTTTCTTTGATGTTAACATATCGGAACTCTATATATCCAATGTTGTCTGATTCAACTCTCAAAATCTGTTCAGCGGTCGCATGTATTGGGTGGAATCTTTGGTGAAACCAATCAAAGCGAGTTAGCTGCTTTCACCTCATATGCTCTAGCATTTCCTTCCAACTTTTTGGCCCTTGTAGACACATATGATGTAAGTCAAAATTTGAATTTCTTCACTTGACATTGTCATAGTTCAGGCAAATTTCCTATCTAGCATTGGATACTTCAGTCTGTTATTTAGAACTCCATATTTGCAGTGCCATGATTGATTCAGATATTTTCCACTAATTGCCTTCAATTCATGATACTACTGTTCAAATATGGTTCACCTGCTTTCGCATCTTTGTGTTAATGATTTTCCAAGAAGTGAATTGACTGTTTTATTATGAATGTGAGATATAAAGTGGGATTTTTATTACGCAGTTGTATTGTTTCACTAAACGATTGAGGAGCCTGAGGTAGTTTTTGAACTCCAGCGATTTAATTAGTAGTTAGCATGTCTTTGAAAATCTATTAACACTTCAAATTGAGAACTTGAAATTTCTCAAGTCGTATTAAAAGGTCATTATGGTTTACTGTTTATGTTTTCTCTAAGAAAATTTCTCAGAATTCCTTATTTTTAGTTATACTTAAATTGAACTTCCATTTCTGTGTTTATTTCCTTTTCACTGTTGTGTCTTGCTTTGCCTTTCTTTTCTTTCTGTAAAAGAAATTCTATAAACTACTACCTTGAAACATTGCTAGATAAACAGCTCATATCCTGGTGAAAATCAACTTCAATATACTGTGAACTCATGTGAATACTTTGAATTGTTGTTAAAATTTCTCTGTTTCACTGGGCATAGTTTAATTTCAGTTCTCTTTAGCTGCACTGTTTCTATTTCATATTGGTTTTATGTTATTGCCTTTAATATAGCTTCCGTTATCAATTATGACAGGTCATGAGAAGTGGTGTTCCTAATTTTTGTGCAGTTGCTCTAGCTCTAAAAGATTTAGGGTATGTCTGGACAACTTATTCATATGTTGGCAATTCACATGCTGAAAATGATTGTATCCGTGTTAGCATGGTGGTTTCACCAAACTATTGATATATACTGTTAAGTATTTAATTTTTTGTAGGTTCACAAAATGGTTGGAATGTCTAAGATCAAATTATTCTGAAAAAATATACTTTGTTATTACTCTTACTGGATCTTTCAGCAACAGATCGAAGCAGTGGCTAGAACGTATTCACGTATCCATCATCAAATTTATGAGAATAAGCCTTGGTTTGTTGTTGTTGTTCTATCATTACATTTATATGCACATTGATGCATTCAAGGGAGAGGCATAGCCTTTTGAGAAGTGCTCTTCCCTCTTTCCTTATCAAAAATTAATCCTCGCTCCAAATTCAAATTAATAGCAAATCTGCCCCCATCTTTATATATCATATATATGTAAATAGGGTCTTATCTCGGTTTAATTCTTCTGCTTCTTGATTTTTTAATTTGGTTGTTTGCAACATCTCGGAGTGGTTAGATCTTTTTCAGTTGTCATTATTAACCTGTTCTTATTTGTTTCATGTGGAGTTTACTTTTTCCCTATGCACAAATCAAACAGTTATGTGCTAATTGCAAAACTTGGCTTCACCATTACCCCAGACCCCCAAAGCACTATAAAGAAAAAGGACAGCTAGCAGCCCAAGGACTATTGGACTTCTGTTTGTTTACATTTTAAATATACCTTTGTGCAGGTATAAAGCTGTAGGCATTAGATTGGACTCTGGTGATCTTGCTTATCTATCGTGTGAAACCCGGAAATTCTTTCAGGCTATTGAGAAGGAATTTGGAGTGCCTGATTTTGGAAAGATAAGCATCACAGCTAGTAATGACCTGAATGAAGAAACATTAGATGCTTTAAACAAACAGGTAAAGGCATTGGGTATTAATCGTCCAAAGGTTTAGTACTCCCCCATTATAACTTTTCACATCCTTGGGGCAAGTGCTAATTATGGAACTTTGAAAATTTCTATATTGTCCGTGTTGATCAGACTGCATACTTCTTGACTGGGCTATGTGTCATTTCAGTCTAGTTCACTTCGTCTAGTTTTTAGCTTTTAGGTATCCCTTTTGAATGCATTTATGGCACTAATAATCTATGGTGCTTTTACCAATTTCACTGATTATTTTAAACTATACAAAATCTTTTCACTTAAAAAATCACTTGAGAGTTATGTCATTTTGCAATTGTGAAAGAGACTTTATAATTAAGTTCTGGAATGTAAATTTGAGACCCTTTTATCCAGTTCAGATGAAAACGAACTCCAATGCAACATCAATAAAGTGAAATAGATTCTCTAGTTCTATGTTCTATGAGTAGCTTGCATTTTTAATCATTGCTTAGTTTTCTTCGAGATGCTAAAAAATGGACTAAAACTCAAAGCTAATCTAAATATATAGCTGAACAAGCTCTTTTACATGTCCCAAATCCCTACCTTCTTAGATCTTCTGAATAATGCATTTCAAAAAGATATTTGTTTCTATTTCCATTTCCACATTCTGCACTAAATCCACAACCCCTTCCCCACTATCCCCATGCTACTTTGTGGGGAATGGGAGTGAAGGAGAGATGGTACAGACTACAGACTGAGCGTTGGTAAAATTTTCAGAAGATGGGTAAAAATCTAATTTGTTGCTTATTGATTGTGTTTCATGTCTAATTTTCCATTGCCAATTTCCTACCTAAACATATGCAGTTCATGGCTTGTATATTTTGCAGTTGCCAACTTCTATTTCTTTGGGGTGCAGGGTCATGAAGTTGATGCATTTGGAATTGGAACTCATTTAGTTACATGTTATGCTCAACCTGCTCTGGGTGTTGTTTTTAAGTTGGTGGAAATAAACAATCATCCTCGCATAAAACTTTCTGAAGACGTTTCAAAGGTTTGATCAATCCATGAGATATCTCTAAATCTATATTCCATGTTACTTCTATTGTGAATGACCATTATGATCTGGTTTCAGGTCTCTATACCATGCAAAAAACGATGTTACAGATTATATGGGAAGGAGGGTTATTCCCTTGTAGACATAATGATTGGAGAAAATGAACCACCTCCAAAGGTACTTTCTATATCAATGGATTTTCTTTCATCTTCTTCCCTTGTACCTTTTAAATCAATGATCCAAAAACATCGGCGATCAACAAATTTAGGTGTAAAAAAAATTCTCTTGTTTGTCTTGGCGTGAGTTTTAGGAAATAGATTAAAATGTGCTCAAGCACATGCTTTTAGATTTTGCCAGAAATGCATCTATCATTACTTTTATAGATCTCATATATGTATGGGTTAAATGAATGACTGGGCAATTTAGGAAGTTATCAACTGTTATAGCATCCTAACTCATCATTCTTCTGATCATGTAAAATTTCATAATTGATTTATAAACTGATTGCTCTAATGTGTCGTTATCAGCTTACCCTTTTATGGATACACAGGTAGGTGAACGAATATTGTGTCGTCATCCATTTAATGAATCCAAGAGAGCCTATGTGGTACCACAACATGTTGAGGAGCTTCTGAAGTGTTTTTGGCCTGGTAGATCAGGTTAGAGATTTTGGCCTCTTTAGCCTAGATAACCAGTTACTTGGCAGTGCTGAGCCACTATCAACTGCATGGGGGTGTTATGGCCATTATGTGTATAATGCATATTGCTTGGCAATGCTAAATCCCAGGGGATTCGTGAATCAGTACACTAACTCCCAGTGATACACGTAATTTGGAAAGCTAAATTTGGCTATTTATGCTAATTTTGTTAAACTTGTAATAGTTACAATTGATTTTCCAGCAGAAAGTCTCTTTATAGAATTCTGTGACAAGTTTTCTTTACACAGTAATAAATTTACTCTGACAATTGCTTATTTAGGAATTAGAATTGCGTAATAGACTGTCTTAGTTAGGACCTCGCTCCTCTGTCTCTTCCTTGGTACTTCACCAATAGTCTTTATTGATACAGGCCTAGAATGTTAGGAAGTTAACTAGTACCTTGTTTAAACTTTAAACTATGCGATTTTTAAAAAGCTGCCTTTTTTTTTTTTTTTCAAGCCACTAACAATATCCATTTTCCGGCTTTTAAAGGAAAAGCTAGAGAAGAACTACCACCCATTAAGTTGATCAGAGAACGTTGTATTAAACAACTGGACCAGATGCGGACCGACCACATGCGAAGGTTGAACCCTACTCCTTACAAGGTATGATCAACAAATTACACCCTTCGCCTTATCCACTACCTCTATAACCATTAAATGTGTGGCTCTGCATGACTTGTGTATACACTGATAATAACGTTCTCTCGAATTTCACTGGCTTCTATTATTTCTGGGCAGGTTAGTGTAAGTGCAAAGTTGTATGACTTCATCCACTTCTTGTGGCTCAATGAAGCGCCTGTTGGAGAGTTGCAGTAAAAGTTCCTAGTGATACACTGAGTGAGAGAAACATATAAAAATACCGGAGAAGCTGATGAATCTCTCTTTATTGACTTTATAGTTCACATGTTTCTATATTGATCGAAGAATAATGTTTTTTTTTTGCCATTTTCCCATTTAGCTTTTTGTTCAAGAGAAGTACATGTAAATGTGCTTTTTTTTTTCTTATCTTGTCTAAATTCATTAAACGCATGTAATATTTAGCAAATTTTCATAAGGGGATTCGGTGCATTCTTGAAAAGTTAATAATTCCTTCTATACTTGTTTGGTTATATGAAATGATATCTAAATATTGAAATCAGAAAAGATGTTCTGTTGGGCACTTTGTTCTTTTTCCATTAGAGATGCTAATAGATAGCCATATTGGTAGTTGGCAAGTACATTGTGGAATTTGATAGAATTCGTCCAAAAAGACCATTTGTTCACGAGCCTAGTAGGTTGAGGGGGTCATTGCCAAGTATGAAATAATCGGAATCATTTGCACACAATGCCCACATGTTAGAGACCATTAGCACCAATTTCCTTAGAATAGCCAATGCACAGCACTCCCAAGCTATGGCCAAATACTACGAACTTTTACTTTTATCATTTTGTTGTAGAATTTCTTTTACGGGGAACCAATGCTTTTTTCTGCAATTCTAGAGCTTTTCTTTCTTTTCTTTTTCTCGTCGATTTTGATTCTATAATAAGAAGCCTAAAACTTGTGGGACTTCAAAATTTTTTATATTCCTATTATAGTATACACATTTTATTAACAGATTAGAAAAGCATATTGTAAAACATATACAAGCATGCATAAAATTGATTTTAAAAAAAAAAAATTAAGTTAGATACACGAAAATTTTAGATTTACAACAAGTTATCGTTGAGATGATGTTAGGGTTTCAATAATATAACAATTATCTAAACTGAGTAACAAAAATAATTCACGTAATTCACATCAAATTTTCCTACCATCCAAGAAGCTTTGGCTACCAAAATTGGTCCATCGCCTCCTAGCAAAATATGAGAGCTCTTAGTAGGATAAGTTGTACTCAATTATTATTTAATTTATTAGACAAAACACCAACTAAGCCACAATTTTTGGGTACGTTGTCTTCATCTAAATTTAGTTGGGGGTAGATTTTGAATTCCTAACCACGTAAAAATACATTACACGTTAGAGAATAGAGAATGATAAAAACGTGGTAATCGAAATGAACTTAAATATGTATTAAATTATATCATGTGATATACTGTCTAAAAAATTCCAATGTTTTTTTTCAGAACAAAATTACTAGAAACAAATATCGTCCCCAAATGTTTACTTCCCGCAGATATTTTTGTTAATTTTGTCAAAAATAGAAAAGTTTTAACTCTTATTCTTAAGAATATTATTCCTTTGTTTCAGTCAATTCATAAAGATTTTGCCCCTGCAGATTTTCGTCCGCCTGTACGCGCTGACAATTCCCGCTCCATTCGTAATTTGCCACCTGCAAATTCTTCTAACCTTAAATACTAGCGAACATTCAAGATTGTCATAAACGAGAATCAAAGATACAACATCTCTGTCTCTGTCTGTATGTCTCTGGAAGTATTCACAAATTAAGCGCCAAATGCAGGCATGCAAAATTTTGTCCTACTTTTACATTTCATAAATAATTATTCATTTTCCTATGCTCAATCTTTAATATTTGCAGGGTCTCAAATTTTTCAACATAAAACTTGTGTTGATTACAGGTTTCCTTATTGGCTTCTGTTCCTGTCTCAAGGTACGATGAATCCCAATAAATTATTCCCTTTAAATCATGTTCTTTTCCCATTAATTTTTACAATATTGACAGATTGGGGAAACATGTTCTTCTTCGAATAATAACTGCGATGCCGGATTAATCTGTGGTACTTGCCCTGCGAATGATAACACCAGACCACGATGCACCCGCATTCAACCCATAATTCCCACTACTAAAGTTCGTTTTTTATATTACATGTAAAGATTTTGAAATTTTTTGATCGAATTATGAGGTGATTTTGATGGTTTTTTTCTGGGTTTTCGGAAAAAGGTCAAAGGGCTGCCGTTCAATAAGTATTCATGGCTGACGACTCACAATTCGTTCGCTCGGACCGGGTCCAATTCGGGTACCGGTTCTATTCTTCTTGGTCCGGCCAATCAGGAAGATTCCGTCACCGATCAGCTCAACGTATGTAAAATTATTTTATCATTTTAATAGTCGTTATTCATCATTAAAACGAAACGTTTTGCTGTACATGGTTTCTGGAATCTGAAGTATATATATACAGTGCTCTTCGAACTGCCCTTTTTATAGAAGCAAAATTTAGGAGTTTTTGATGATTAATTTAAGTGTTAATTGATTGTCTTGCAATAATTTCCAGATGTCAAGACCTAGTTTCACGGGTTACCTTTCTTCTTAGCACAGAAAGGCTGCGATCCGTGACACCTAGTCTGGTTGAGATATGGTTGATGATTTCTCTGTTAAATATATAAAAAAAGTCTGTTAATTTGTCAAGAAGCAATGAATTGCTACTGCTTTTTTCTTTAAAACAAAGGATTAGGTGTGGGAATATAATTTCCACTCAAGTTTTGCT
Source organism: Fraxinus sp. 1973-6204 (assembly GCA_903798365.1). NCBI lineage: Eukaryota > Viridiplantae > Streptophyta > Magnoliopsida > Lamiales > Oleaceae > Fraxinus > Fraxinus sp. 1973-6204. The sequence goes on along the minus strand of CAIGRR010304718.1, from coordinate 12,213 downwards.
TTGGATTAAAAAATAAGCATCTTATGATTCTCAACAAAACTACTAGTCAGATGACAGATGTCCACTTTGAGCAATTGATACTAATCTTTAAGATTTTTTTAGCTTCTTTTGGCTGAAACTCCTTTACTTTTCTCTTTTTATATATTCTTTCGGGTTGGGGATTGATGGGGTTTTATTCATTCACTTACATCACACGAAACCGTAGCTTTGTCATCTTTGGCAGTTTTGTTGGAGCCGAATGACTAATATAGCCAAGTGGTGGTAAATCAACAATGGTGACTTTATGGTGACAATTACATATCATAAATGTATAAATAGAATCTGTATTTTTGCATGACATTGTATCTGAGTTCTTTTGAGCTGTCAAATGAAAGTAATGAATAAGATCTGTTCTTTTTGTAGAATGGCGTTCGAGGCCTCATGCTCGATATGTATGACTTCAACAATGACATTTGGTTATGTCATTCATTTGACGGGAAGTGTCTCAATGTAACCGCATTTGTAAGTATGGCATAGACTCTAAATTGCATTTCGGTTTTGTTGTGTTTTTTCGTCAAATAATGATACCATGCATTTAAAAAAAACTAATTCTCAGGAACCTGCTATTAATGTGCTGAAAGAAATTCAAGTCTTTCTTGAAAAAAACCCAAGTGAAATTGTCACCATCTTCATTGAGGACTATGTGACTTCGCCACAAGGCTTGTCAAAAGTTTTCAATGCATCTGGGCTCAATAAATACTGGTTCCCAGTGGCTCAAATGCCTAAAGCTGGTGAAGATTGGCATGCAGTGGATGATATGGTCCAGAAGAATCAACGCTTAGTTGTGTTCACCTCTAAATCATCTAAGGAGGCTTCTGAAGGAATCGCTTACGAATGGAAATATGTGGTCGAAAGTCAATGTGAGTTATGATATTCCACAATTTTACTACTAGTGTAAGACATTTACTTAACCCACATTTGTTCGGAAGTTTGTAATATATGAAATGCATAAAAGGATCCATGATTTTGCAAGCATAACAGTTAACACTGCAAACTTTGACCTTTTCCTTTTTGACCATGCGAATCTGTTTCTTAAGAATCTGTATAAGGAGTCAAATGCTGAACTTTGGTATTTGCAGATGGAAATGAAGGGATGATAGCCGGTTCATGTCCAAACCGTGCAGAATCTTCTCCAATGAGCACATCATCAATTTCTCTGGTTCTTCAGAATTATTTTACTACAAATCCCAATGTAACACAAGCTTGTGTCGACAATTCTGCACAGCTAATCAGCATGATGAAAACTTGTCATGAAGCAGCGGGTGAGCGATGGCCGAATTTCATTGCAGTTGATTTTTACCAGGTACAAACTGATGGGCACAAGATCTTTTGTCAAAATCTGTTCAAAGCTAAGACAGTTTTACATAGAAACAAAAAATTAATGGAGTTGGTTTTTTGTTGCAGAGGAGCGATGGAGGGGGAGCCTCAGAAGCAGTTGATGAAGCCAATGGACATTTGACCTGTGGCTGTGACAGCATTGCCTATTGCAAGGTATGATAATTAAACATGATATAATTCAACATTATTCCATTAGTTTATTGAAAAATTTTAAATGCTGGAGAAAGTTCTACTTGTACACGAGCTTTACCTATTCACTTGATCTTTAACATGTACATAAAATATGGCAGGCAAATGCGACATTTGGCACATGTGATGTCCCTGTACTTTCTCCTCCACCACCTGCAAAAATTTCTCCCACAGGAACGTCGACAGAGCCCAGCAACAATTCTTTCATGAGAAAACCACTCAACCCTCATTGGTTCCTTTTGATTTTCTTAACTGTGGTTCTCCATCTGTGGCATTAATTTCTACCTATTTGGGTAAAGTTGCTTTCCCATGTTAGTCAATTCATTTGTTTGTATCTAATCATAGTAAGGGATCAAAGATAATCAAATATTAAAGAGTGACATTTTTTGTGATTGAATGTTAATAAAGCCCTGCTTGAAGGATTGATCGATGCCAACTTATTTTACCTTGTAATCTTCCACTTGAGTTGCATAGGAATACAAATTCAGTTATATCACTTCAAGATCACACTGTCAATGTCAAGATTTCTGTCGAATTCTTCTGGATGAAATTCAGAACCTCAATCTGAAACTACAATGTTACGAGCTTCATGTTTTACAGAAATTTTATTTTTACTGTCCATTGATATAATTATTTTTGTTAAGTTATAGGAGGAAGTTGCAAATTGTTGCTTACTACTAATCTGTTTTTGAATTAGAGCCTTAAAGACACACTCTTTCCTAAGTCAGGATCAGCTATTCATTGTATTGTAATGGTTATATATTCCTAGACAAGTTCTGCATCATTTGCTGTCAGTTTTTCAGGCCATAAGAAAGGCTTATTACCGATTATAGTACCAAAAGAACTAGGAAACATCAAGCATGTTACTAAAGGGCCCTCCATTCATTAGTGAATCAGACTCACTGGCAATGAATATATTGACCTTAGGAAATTCTTCACATGGAAATCCATAGCCATTCAATTAAACTGCAGGGTGCGCAAGGCATTGGACTAGCCCCATTTTGTCAGTGAAACTTTTGGGTTCTTTTCAGCAGTTTAGGCCTTTAGGGCAGATCATCCAAAATTTTGTTCTACCATTTGTATGTAGACAATAAAGCCAATGGCAACAAAGTGGTTTGGTTTATTTTATGTGCAATGTGGACCGAAAATATAGCGGACGTGTTTGGTAGGTTGAATTAGACAACACTATTGTGCAATTCAATATCTTCAGCAGCTAAACTAAGGTTCACCTAGCATATTCTCAGCACACCTCCGTTCACTAATCACGTATTCATCAGAAAATCCATTGGTGGAAGCCTCAGAATTCTTAATAGAGTATACCAGTGCCCCACCCCAAATGCAAGACTTCAAGAACCCCCATTTCCACCTTAATACTTGAAGATGATCTACAAAATCCTATGATCCTTCCCAATCTCAGTCAATGTGAACCTTTTTTTTTTCTTTTTTTTCGACATATAAATAATACTTTATTGCTGATGAGATTTCGTTGTCAATATTTTATTTTTTACATTTTTTTACTTTATTTATTGACAAAATATAGTCGGCAGATTAAATTATTAAAATATTTATTTGAATTATTACTAATTGACAATCCGTTCCATAATAAAATTTCAATGTCAAAGGTAATTGAGTCATCGATCGGCTATTCTAATTACAAGTAATGAGATAAAAAGCCTAGCTAAATCTACTTGCTGCAACTTCTTTTCTCCAATTCACAAGTATATGTTGACTTATCTGTTTATCAACACCTAAAATCACGGAACATAAAATTTAGACTTTAGAACATCTAGCACTTATAATGTATATTTGATTCCGGTATTATTTAATTCAATTGTGTGCGAACATTTACCTAACTACGCACTGTTTTCATCGTAGAATTCCACATATAATCTAGCACGTCGTCTTCAACTTGCATCCCATATCTCAAAATTTGTTATTCATTCACTCAATTGATAAGACTTCACTTTTATTACTTAAGCTAGATCTTAATCTCAAAGAGCCACAATATTAAGCGTGACATATTAAAAATAAAATAAAAATGAATCACGGCTCTCATATTAGTTAGTTTTAGCTGTCTTCACTTTGTTTCCTAACTTATTCAACGAGTTTAGCACCTATTTTATGACTTTGCGGTTGTTAAAAAATCACTATGCAAAGATAATACTTAGACATTGTCAATGGCAATCCTACAGGTTTTAGCACTCTTGGAAGTGTGAGCTGTGAAATGTAGGGTTTGGTACCAAGTACCAGGTAAGTATATTGTCCAAAATAAAACAAGAATACGTAATTTACAACTGGCATTGTTTTCTGTGTTTGATACGTATTTCACCGAATAAATTTTCCATCACACGCTAGAGATTGAAATAAACATTAAACAAAACAAACCATAACGTGCGGTTTGGACTTTCTAGACTTCCTCAAATATAAACTAATTTCCATCCATTCAAGATCTATTAATTGTCACCTGCTGTTCTTCTTCTTCTTCGATCTTCTGTCTGAAACTGAAAACTTCACACAACAATGTCAATGCATGCAAAAACAGATTCAGAAGTGACCAGTTTGGCCACGTCGTCGCCAAATCGGGCGGTGTACTACGTGCAAAGTCCGTCAAGGGATTCTCACGATGGAGAAAAGACTACGAATTCATTCCATTCTACGCCAATTCTCAGTCCGATGGGGTCCCCGGGCCGCCACTCCCGGGACTCCTCCTCCACCAGATACTCCGGCTCGCTGAAGCCGGGATCACAGAAATCGAGTAATGGATCGAGGCGGCACCACCACCACCGGAAGGCTGAGAAGGGTTGGAAAGAATTTGATGCCATTGAAGAGGAGGGACTTCTTGATGAAGAGGGTGGCTATAAGGGTGTTCCACGGCGGTGCTATTTGCTTGCCTTTATTGTTGGTTTCTTTGTGCTGTTTAGTTTCTTTGCTTTGATCTTGTGGGGTGCAAGCAGAAATCAGAAACCTATTGTCACCGTTAAGGTAACACTCTATCTTCTTCATGATTTCCAATTATTTTCTTTAAATATTCTCAATTATAAGTAACTTCTCTAAAAAAATAATGCAATTACCCATAATTCGATTCCATGCTCGTGATTTAGTAATATGTTTATTCTTTGTCACAATATGACAAAAGTGTGACATATTTGATTAGTTGAACGATACTAAGAATTTGATATAATCAAATGGATTTTGTTAAAATCTGCAGAGTATAATGTTCGATAAATTTACGATCCAAGCTGGGTCGGATAACTCAGGAGTAAGCACTGAGATGGTGACCATGAATACTACTGTCAAGCTTATTTTCCAAAACACGGGAACATTTTTTGGTGTTCATGTATCGTCTACTACATTAGATCTATCGTTCTCCGGACTTAGAGTAGCGAGTGGAAATGTAAGTACTAGCTCAATTCACTTTATTCGTGCACATTCGACTATGGGATCTTAAATTTTAGTGATACTCGTTGACCTGACCTCGGAATCTGATGCAGATGAATAAATTTTATCAATCGAGACAAAGTCGAAGACAGATAACAGTGATTTTGAGAGGAAGCAATATTCCATTGTATGGAGGAGGAGCAAATTTAAGCAGCCAAGATGGGAAGCCAGTGGCACCTGTGCCATTGACATTGAATTTCATGGTTCGAGCCGAGGCCTACGTGTTGGGTCGATTGGTGAAGCCCAAGTTTCGTAGAAGGGTTCAATGCTCTGTGGTTATGGATCCCAATAAAATGAACGTGGCAATTTCTTTGAAGAGTAATTGCACTTACAATTAAATTATGGGCTGGAAGAAGAATAATAGGGCTTCGTGTAATATCATGTTCATATTTTTTTGTTGAATTGACGAGGGAAACATGGGTGCAGTCATACTTATGGGCCTGGGCCAGGAGTTGACAGGCCTCAATAATGGCACGTGATGATATTAGAGATTCTGGGAAATCCAAGATTTTGTATTGCATTTTTGCCAGTACCTTTATTTTTGTTTTGTTTATTTACAGAAAATAAAATAAAACTACAATTAGGAAAAAACAAAAAACAAAACAAAACAAAAGGGCCTTGGGCCTAGCAACCCACCCAGCCCAGACTTGGCCATGTTGGGGCACTGCACTTTTTCTACTTCCCAAACTTCGATCTTTGTTCATTGTAGGACTTGTGTCCCTAATTTTCATTAATTAGTACATCTTATATGTAATAATGATTTATGTCCAAAAGGTTTGTTGGGATGACATAAAAAGATTAGGAAAATGCTACTTGTACATTAGCATGTACATAAGGGTGTCCATTATGTACATGCTAATATACAAGTAGCACAACCCAAAAGATTATTTGTCCATTATATTATTTAAAAAATAATAATACAAAAGTGTGGCAAAGTAGTTTTTCCTCATTTCAAAACACGCAAATAAAATATTTTGACATAAATCATCATCAAAGACGAAAAATACTAGTTAATAGCAGGAACGAATTTAGGACCGGATTAAAAAATTAATGGGCTGGGGGGGCTGACCGGGCCCCCACTAAATCCGTCCCTGGTTAATAGAAAGTTGAACATAAGAATTCGAAAAAAGGTTAGGGACATAATTGTTATAGTGAACAAACGATAACGAACTTAAATGCAACTACGATGTGATGCGACTAAAAGAATGTGGATTGTGGTGTGAATAGGGGCGGACCCAGCACCTGGCCAGCCCCCACGGCCACCTGTGCTGGGGTCCGTCGGAAGCTTGAAGTCCGACGCCGTTCGCCAGGAGGAAATGAAAAAGGCAGCCGTCGGGCGAATTTTTTGTTTTTTTTTTTTTTTTCCTTTTTGATTTTGTTTCAGTGTTTAGGCCCAATGAATTGGGCCAATTTGCAACTCATTAGCCACAAACAAAACCAAATCCAAGATTCCAAAATCCAAACCCTCAATTCTAAAATTTCACCCAAACCGTAAAGGAAGGAGACGACCAGGGCAATTGGTTGCGCTAGTCCCTGCTGCTGCTGTGGCCTGTCCGTTGCCGTTGCGTGTTTGTGAGTTGCATTACCGCCGAGTCACCTACTAGCCTAGCCTCTCCGACCGTCTGGCGTCTCAGCCAGTCCACTGGCTTTTGCAGCTTCCCTGCTGTGTGACCTGTGTCGGTGAGTTTGCTCTCTCTTTTCTTTTTTTGTTTTTGTTCCTTGTGTAGTTAATTTGTTTGATTTATTATTTATGTTTTATAAATTATATTTATAAAATATGATTATATGAATGTGTTTGTGAATTGAGCTTGTAGACTATAGTGTTTACTGTAACGATTTTGAATTTTGTGAATTTGAAACTTGGAGATTTTGTGAATTCGACAATCTAAGAATATTGGTTATTTTGTTGCTAAATGTTAAGGTTTATGATTTATGAAATATGCAACAACTAATTAAAATTTTGAATCTTTATTTTTTGAGATTTTTTGGCTATGGTTAATTAATTATCGGCGCTTCTGAGATGCAAATCCATGAAGTATATGGATAAAAATGGTTGAATTTCTTGATATGAGCCATTAAATTGCAATTTCTTTTTTATTACAGTTTCAGTTTTTATAGGTGGTGATGATTGATTTACAGCTGAATATGCCAGTTCTGCTTCAGAAAATTCTTGATTGATAAGCTTTTTAATCTCTTTGAGCTTCTCAAGCATGTTATTACTCAAATCAGAGGATATAAATGTTTAATTTTGATTTTATAACCATAAATTCTTTGTAGTTCATGAAGATCTGATCCAAATAATTGAGATGTATTTGATCCCAAGTCCCTAAAAAGGGAGAACCTCCTTGGGATTGATACATTTGTATATGAAATTACTGGATATGTCTGAGACATTGAATTATAGTATTTGAGGGTTTTGAAATATTTGATTTGTTGAATGAGTTTGACTATACTCTTGTCCTTGAATATGAACCAGGTCAAGGGTCTAAATAACTCATAAATTTTGTGTTGCCATCAGCTTCATCTCTTGAAATTGCTAACGAGAATGAAGTTAAATAATAACACTATATGTTTTGTTTTGTTAACTATGAAGCTACTGCTATCGCCATTGGAGTTCTATTTTCATCATTGAAGACTTGTTACAAGTTTGGTTCTTGCCCATTCCCTGCTCTAGTCTGTTGGATGTCATTATTTTTTTTCTTTTTTTTTTTTTTTCATTTCACATTGAGAAACTTGTATTTCTTGATTAGAAGAAAGATCTATTTGTGGTGAACAATTGTGGCTTTTTAATTTCAATTTATGGTTGAGACAATTCATACAAATGTACATGTTTGGCATTAAAAGTTTGAATGTTAATTCAGAATCGAGTTAGAATCTTGACACAATTGGAGAGTTGTATTATTTGACTAAAATATGGATTAAAAAAAATAAACATCCCAGACTTGGGTGAGAATTTAGTTGCATGTCCGATTATTTAGAGCACCTCCATTTCAAATTCCGATTTGTATTTTTCGTGGAGAAATCTGCTGTTCAGAGATGGAACATGAACATATTTCCGCTGCCTATCAAACTTACCGTAAAATGCATACAAACATCATTTGCATAAGCATAAAAAGGCTGCACAATTCATAAGCATTATGATGACTCTCTCAAACAACAGAGAACCCTTGAAAGAGAGCAAACTGAGGATCAAGTTAAACATCTTAATTCCCAACAAATGCTCTGAGGGAATTTCGAAGCAACATACTACTTACTCCATGGATAAGAATATTGTGTACATTTCTGCTGGTGTTTACTTTTTTGATGTCCACCTGGTTTTCTTGTCTTGGAATGGCAAAGTATTGAACAATGTTAATGAGACATAGTGGATATGAGTAGATTCCATGTTTGGCATTTTTTAAATACTGATATTAACTCCAGTTGAACCGCACAAAACACCCTTCTCTGGAATGGTCGACATTGTTTTGATATTTCTTCTCACATTTATAATCTGATGGAGTTCAACCCAAATCTTCCATTCCACATCAGGTGATTCAAGAGTCTACAAGTAAAGCATACATATAATAAGTTACTTATTTAACCACTGCACAGCTAAATAACAATTTGGTGCCCATCATAATTGCATTCTTGATATTATTAATCAAATCATACCTTATTCACTTCAATACATTTGCTTCAGCAGCAAGGACAGTGGCAAATTGATCTCCTCTGTAACCATATGGTTTACAGTTTACTGAAATAATTTGCCCCTTTTGAGGCTCTAAACTATCTCCTTTTCCGTGTAGAATCCTTTGGACCAACAAAGTCCGGAAGGCATTCTTTCATGTCCTTGGAAAATTTCAAAGCCAATTCCGCCTTCCCTGTTCTTTTTAAACTGAAAATTAGAGCTCGGTAGATGTGAACTGACGGTTGGATCCTCTTACGTTTCATCTCCTCAAAAATTCTCAATGCTTCCTCAATTTTTCCTGACCTGCCCAAGCTCTCGATCAAAGCTTTGTAAGTCCGCAAATCTGGTTGAACTCCTCTATCACTCATTTCTTTGAAATATACTAAGCACAAATCAAATCTACCTACCTTCCACAAGCTGGTTAATAAGGTGTTGTATGTAACAATATCTGGAATAAGATCAGCCTTTTTCATAGCAGCAAATTCATGTAGCATTTCATCTATTTTTCCAAGTCGACCAAAAATCCCCAAAATGGTATTATATGTAACCAAGTCTGGTTCACATTCCAAACTTTTCATATGATCAAATACGAAAAGTGCCTTGTCAACATGTCCGCATTTATCAAAGGCAAAGATAAGTCTGTTCAGAACTATTTCATTTCTAGGGATTGCCATTTCTGAAACTTCTTTAATAAATTTCAGTAACATGACAGGATCATTATGCTTCACAAACACTCCAGCAAGTATAAGATATGTAGTTAATCTTATAGAGTCACAAGACACCAAAAAGTCCTTGAAAATTTTTAAAAGCAAGTCAATATCATTTTTTTCATCTGCAGCCACCAGAAGGCGCTCATACGCACAAGGGCTGAAGAATATGTGCTTCTTACTTAAAGAATGCAATAGCCTAGCAGCAGATAGAAGATCTCCAGCAGTACAGAGCTTGCTGAGGTAAGTGGTACAGATTTCTTCTCTAGAAACTGAAGAGTCCTGGATAGCAGCAAGGATTTCATTCAAGATTTCATCATTGCTTTCTTGAGGAGGAGGGGGGGCTTGTGTTGGTATTGATTGCTGATTGCGAAATGAATTACTATAAATAGCAAAGAAAGGCCAAATCCAAAAGATTCTGACTGGAATGGATTTAACATATCTCTGTTGTAGATATATAGTTATTATGAGATCAAAATAACACATTCATGTATTTTGTAAGAAATAAGCTAACCGTACTTTCAAGAGAAGTTCAATATAGTCAACGATCACAAAAGATCAAGTAAATAAAATATTTATTTGACTAACTACACACACACAATATTCAATTCCATGAATTCTGAAAATTGAAAAAGATAAAACCGATCATTATGAAAACTTATGCATCAACAGTTATGTATATTCCATTTGTCAAACAGAGCTTGAGCATTGCCTCTTAAGAAGTATGGATTTTAAGATTTCAGAAGATGATTTTCGCAAATTTTATCTAGGGTTTTATAAAGTTGGATCATATTTCTTCTAAGCAATGCTAGAGGGGCCAAAGCAATAACTCCACACAACTACTGAATCAGGGAAGAAAAGCTAGTTCAATTGTAATTGCAAAATGAAATTATCAAATCTACTGGTCTTGAAAACTACAAGATGCCCTAACTGAACTGATTGCAGTGTCAATAAAATCTGGTTTACACATTCAGTCTCTTTGACAAAAATATATCCTTTAAAACTTATACAATAAAACACAGACCAAAAAAGGAACTAGTATCATAACTAAATCCATTATCTAATGCCTTCCCCTCACATTTTACTTCGCATTTGCGTGAACTAAGAGTCTATACTTCATTAAGTCCTTCAGATTCCCAAATTAAGATGACAGACAAACAAGACAAATCGAATTACGCTCGCATCAAGTCAGCATATTTCACTGCCAAAAACCTTTCTGCTCATCTAGTAATTTTATTTAATCTCAAGTCTTACCAATTTTCGCCCCATTCCTATGATCTAAATGCAATTATTTTGCTGTTACTACAGGACACCGGATGTCCTATAAAATGCTGTCACTACAACTGGGAAGCATAAGAACCAATAACTATTTTAAAAAATTACCAAATTTCTTAAAATGTAAAAGGAATAAAATTTAAAAACAATAAATCAAAGCTTACAATAACTTGGTAATTTCTGGCTCCATGGGGAGCGGTGGTGAAGCCCCAAATTCCTTTCACATACATCCACAAAGTAACTTCGTAATTGGGGGTATTAAGGAAATTCGAACGATGATAATAATGACGTATCAAATTGGAGTTTCTCATATTTGCCTTGAATTTTGAAGCAGTGGCCGCTAGCATTTTGATGGGGCTAGTTTAATTTTAGGGTTCTGGGCTTCTCGATTTAATTTGGGGGTTTGAGGAGATTGAAATTGGGAAAAATTTTGCACAGCCGAACTCAATTTCATTTATACATGCACTCCCAAGTCATAAACTACTATCAAATCAAACGTGCTAAGTTTGCCACAAAAATTGATATAGTATCACGTGTTATTCTATCGTCAAAATGTTTAAAATATGCGTTATTATTTATTTCTACGATTGTTAAATATTCATTCCACTCTATATTTATCCCTTTTAAAATATTAAAATTTTAAAAAAATTACTATTTTCATCTAAGTCACGTTCCAATATTGTCGTTATTAAATTCATTCATTTAAACACTATGGATCCTCACAATTTTATACGTGCATTCCACTCTAAATACATCCCTAATACAATTTCAGAATTTTAAAAAATCACTATTATATATATATATTAAGCCCCTGTTTGCCATTAAATCAAAATTCATTTTTTTCTCTTTTTATCAACTACACATTTTTCCATAAAATAAAAAATTACTATTCTCCTCATTAAGGGCCTGTTTGGTTTGGATTTTCCAATTCTACAGTAAATCAATTCTCATTTTTCAACCATACATTCTTCAATAAAATAATATTTTACATCACATCAATACCTTTTTCTTCTTTTTCAACCACACANAAATCAAAATTCATTTTTTTCTCTTTTTATCAACTACACATTTTTCCATAAAATAAAAAATTACTATTCTCCTCATTAAGGGCCTGTTTGGTTTGGATTTTCCAATTCTACAGTAAATCAATTCTCATTTTTCAACCATACATTCTTCAATAAAATAATATTTTACATCACATCAATACCTTTTTCTTCTTTTTCAACCACACATTTCTCATCATATCACTATTCAAAATCAATTCTTCCTCCAAAAAATCTAAACCCAACAAGCTCTAAAATGTGAAATAATAGAGCCAAACAGAGGTTAAAATAGACCAGTTCAGACGGTTTTTATTGGTTTTATTAGTTTTTGACTGGTTCATTCATATGCTTTTCGATCAAAATGTACAAACTTGCCTTGCTCTGTGTCTGGTTTGGCGGGTTCCTGGCCGGCAGGGGCGTAGCCTTAGTGTGCCCAGGGTGGGCCTTCTGGGCTAAATGTTTTTTTTTTTTTTTGACTCAATTTTTTTTTTCTTTTTTTTTAGTTATCCCAGCCCAA
>CAIGRR010304630.1:0-12208 GCA_903798365.1 Fraxinus sp. 1973-6204 | reverse complement strand
GAAGGAGTTTATTGGCCCTCCCATCAAAATACATAATTTTGACTTTTGTGTACACGTCTCTCTTCTTTAATCTTATCGGATCATCGCGTTTAGAAAAAAAAAAATTAAATGAAATTTTATCATGTGTATCTTCTTTAATTTGGTCCAATTCAGCGTGCCACTCATGTACAATTGGGATTATATTTCACGGAAATGAAATGAGACATGACATAATGTGATACGGAAAAATATTATTTTTGAAAAAAAGTAGGACACGAGATGTGGTGAAAATATTAAAATAAAATGTTTAATCTATTTATATAAAATCTGAAAATTACGTAGTTTATTAAGTTTAACTTTACGTGAGGAATTACACAATTAATAAGCAACAAGTCACTTTTAATGGTTTCTGGATGATTAAACAAACAATCCAATTATCCTAAGTTGAATTGTCGCAGTTTGTAATAAGAATGCAATAAATAACACCAATAATGATGACGGGGAAACCCAATTGGGTAAAAACTCCGGGATCAAGCCAATTACCTTCACTGTAGACAATATGGATTACAGTCTGTTTCCAGCCTAGCAAATTCCACTAGTTCTTGCTGTTGTAATTCCTGTAATCTCCAAGATCTATTGTACCCACCAGCTTCCCAATCTTCTACAGTTAGATGCTGTCTGCCAACTCCACTATATTTTTCGATCTACTTTCTGTAGTTTCCAAGATTTGCTGTATCCTTCCAACTTCCCGATCTTCTTCAATTGTCTCTTCCAAGTAGATTTCCAAGAATCTCCAATCCTTGTACTTGCAGTCCAACATCTCTCAACCTCCAGCAGTTTCTGAAATTCAACTGAAAAAGTACATTCTTAAAGATGTTTAGGAAGTAGGTGTTTTGGATTCTTCAATTTGACGTTTTCCCAAAGTGTGGTTGAAAGATTTCAAGACTNTGAAGTTCAACTAAGAAAGTACATTCCTGAGGATGTTTAGACAGTAGGTGTTTTGGATTCTTCAATTTGATTTTTTTCCAAAGCGTGGTTGAAAGATCTGAAGACTAAAAAGAATAAATCACAAAGAAAGAATGTGTTCTTGGATATCTAAAAAATGATATGAGGCAAAAGAATAATAATCAACCACCTAATTTTCGTGCACAAGTTTGGATATTTATAGGAGAGGGTAATTAGGTTGAATGGGTCGAAAACATACTTCAAAAGAGTAATTAGGGTTTTCCGGATCGACCTGTCGCTGAAGCGAGAAGCTAGCGACAGGCGAGCGACACACTGTCGTTCGAGCGAAATTTCAGCAACAGGCGGGCGACGCACATTCTATTTTTGTTGCTCGAGCAGTATCCAGGTGATAGGCTAGCGAAAATGTGGCGCCGTGTATCTCCTCTTTTCATGTTCGAACCCTAGACCTCATAACACAATTTATACAAATTGCACCATATGTTCTTAGCTTTTACAACACGTTACAAATTAGTCCTTTGTCCACAGATTCGCCAAAAAAAAAAATCTGACAAAATCAATTATTAAAAGAGAATCAATTACTTTTGAAGTTGAGTCCCTATTTGGTTTAGCTAAAAAAATTGATAAAAATTTAATCAAGGTTAATAGTTAATTTTAAATGCACAATTTATGGATCAAACTTTTATCAAATTTTCAACAATATTACATATATGCTTTAAATCTTGTTCGGGGTACATGATACATTTGTTCATGTCTTTCAATTATACATTTTATCAACTTTTATCAAAATTCGATTAAAAATTTGAATTTTAGAAAAAATCAAACCGGGGCTAAAAACTTCCTCGATACAAGGAATGAGTCGAATAATGAAGTAGTGTGTTATTCTTGGTGGAATAATCAATAAGTATATCATAAACCACATTTGTAATGCCTCGGATCTTTATGTGTGGCTTTGCAAAGTTTACGAACTTGATGGCCAAATTGAAAATGCTTTTAATTTTTAAGGGAATAAGGTGAAAAAATTGCTCTTTTTTTTTTTTAATGAAACCGCAATCAAATGCATGACCAAACGGCTTAATTGGGACGAAAACCGTCGTGGGACAAGTGGCGTAATATCATGAAACTTTGAGGGTAAGAATGAAATTAAAAAATAATTTAGGACAATAAAATAATAAGGGTAAATATTGGGGACCGTGATTGCAATTTAACTTAAATATAAAAATGTCCATCTCTAGACTCTGCATCTCCCGTCCTCTCCACTGATCTAATAAGCTGGTACGTGAAATCATTAGATACTGATTTTTCAAGATCTGATCTGATTGAAAACTCAATAAGGTCCAATTTCCGCTCCTTTACTCGCGTATTCATTTGCATATGTGACAGTCTGTAATCTGCCAGTGTTTACTTTTGTATTTTACATTAAATATGTATACAGTATAATTATCTAATTGTAACCTACATTGCACTAGATCCGGATTTTCTTTTTTATGGATGTGCATATTCTATGTTGAGCGTGGCTTTATGTTCGCGAAATGTTTGATTCGCCTGAATTTTAGTTTCGTTATTTATATGTATTTTCGTTTTGTGAGATTTATGTGCTTGTGCTGTTGCAGGTGTGAATCAGGAACAATTACTTCAAATCACGCTGTTATAGAATTTCTAGAGGATCAATATGGTATTTGTTTTGGGGTTTTGGTTCCGCAGTTTTTACCCAAGTTTTCATTTAATTTTTTGATATAACTAATGATTGTCACTGCCATTGTTGATGCAGGTTGTACTTGCGGCTTCTATTATCAATAAATCTGGCAAAGGTAGTTTCTCTGTAGATTTGATTTTTAATTCTGCTATTGACATACTGAAATCTGATGCTGTATTTTTCATCTGCATACGATGAATGCCTGGTCTTAAAAGGAGAATTTGTTTATGTGTTTTAGAAGTTGGCACAAAGCCTTGCTGAATTAGTAGTTAATTAAAAGTTTAAAGTTGATCTTAGACTAATGTTTTTGCTTAAATTCTTATTTGTTTGCAATAATTAGATTTATTCACAGTTGTTCACTGGACAAATGTGATGGACACTTTTAACTGTATCATCCATGTCTTTCACAGCTCTCGTTTCAAGGCAATTTGTTGAAATGTCTCGTATACGAATTGAGGGATATCTTGCAGCTTTCCCCAAATTGGTTGGAATAGGAAAACAGCATACATACGTTGAGACCGAGAATGTGCGGTATGTTTATCAGCCAATGGAGTCGCTATACTTGCTTCTTGTGACAAATAAACAGAGCAATATCCTTGAAGATTTGGAGACATTGAGGCTGCTCTCGAAACTTGTATCCTTCCTATAGTCTGCCACCTATTATGTTATTCTAAACTTACTGTGGTTTAGATATTTGCATCTGCTTTCCCTTAAGATTTGCAAATTTTTTTTTTTTGACTTTCTTGACCTCGTGTTGTTTATTTGATTTTGTTAATAGATATAACCTGAAAATTTGATTGCTGATTTATCCTTATGCCTAACATCAAGATTGGTGATATTTTTCTCTTGAAAAGTCATCAGTTGCTTCTTGTATTCAATTCGTTAGAGAAGTCTCCTATTTGTGATGAATTGCGAGATTCCATAAATTGCAATATCACATAGTTGAGTAGTATCAGGGATTCCCTAACTATTAATAGGTACCTGAATATTCTTACTCCCTGGATGAAGAGGGCATTAACAAGACAGCTTTTGAAATTCTTTTTGCATTTGATGAAGTAATCTCTCTTGGGCACAAAGAAAGTGTTACTGTTGCACAAGTCAAGCAGTACTGTGAGATGGAAAGTCATGAAGAGAGATTACATAAGTTGGTCTTGCAAAGCAAAATCAATGATACCAAGGATGTTATGAAGCGCAAAGCCAATGAGATTGACAAAAGCAAGGTAATTGCTTGCAGCCAACTAATTTTCACGATGTATCTTCATCATTTTTAATTTGTACAACAATTTCTAGAGTTATTCTGTGTAAATTCTTCTTAGATTGAGAAGAACAGAGGTGAGAAAGGAGGGTACATGTCTCTACAGTCTATGGGTTCTGGAAGAATTGATACTGGCTTTGGTAATGACACGAGCATTAGCATATCGAGTAGTGGTGGTTTTGGAGGTGGTTCTGGCTTTGGGTCAAGCACTGATGTGGATTCCTTCTCCACCAAGTCCAAAGGTTTGTGTTTTTTTTACCTTACGAAGGTGTGAAAGAGCTTTTCAACTTGCTCTGATTTGTGAACAAGATTGTACAACTCACAATTGAATTCTTTGTGGGTAAAGATATTGGTAATGTTAAATGAGCTTCCTTTTGGAATATAATTAAACTGCTTGAATAGTTGAATTATAACTACAATATTAACATTTCTATATTGTTATCCAGTTTAGAATGCAATATTGAAATATATTATTCTCTGTTGTCATTATTTTACTTTTTTCAAAAGTAGAATAATCTAGATTACATTTTTGTTTTTGTGATCTTTTTATTATATTGTATTATGTAACTGCATTGTTTAAAATGCGACGGAATAAAGAAATTGGAAGTCATCCTAAGGTAGTTGAATCCATTTACCCTGCAAAGTAACTTTAGTTTTGTTCTCATTTTCTTTTTGTAAGTTTCTCTTTGTAAATTTATTAGCTTTTATAGTAATAATGTCTATTTTTTTCTATCTGGTTTGGGGTGAGGGTGGGGGACAGTGGCGGCACAGATACTAAAAATAAGAAGACTTAAATCTTCCTACATGCTACAACCAAAATTTGATGTTATTTATCAGACATTTTAAACATTCTAATTTGAGAAAATCTAGTGAGCTAGTTTGAGTTGTCGGTGTCAGCGTTTGCATCTCCTAATGTTACTTTCATTCTCGATGCTGCTGATCATGATAATCTTCTTTTAGAATATGAAAATTTATTTGATAGAATATATGAGTAGACAGGCGAAAGAAGATGAAAATTGTTTGCACTAAAAATATTGCATGATGAAAATTGTTCTTTGCACTAAAATATTGCATGAGTATTTAATATAATTTTATATCTCCGCTGAAATCCTAGAGCTAGCTTCTTTCACAATGTATTTGCACTTGGTCAAGATTTAGTTCATAAAACAATAAGCTTTGACATCATTTTTAGGAAAACATTTATGGGAGGTTTTATCATAAATGATCTGCTAATTTTGTTTTTACAATGTATTGTTTTTAGTATTATCACAATGAGAAATTTGTGTTACCATCTACCCTAATGTTGAATAACTCTCATTATGTAAATAAATGCGTGATGAACCATAAACAACTACAAGGCTCTGAAAATCTGGTAGTCTATGAATTACTATTTGGCTAGATCCCTTGTTGTTTTCTGGTGCTCTCTCAATTTAAATATTTGTGTTGATAGGCATTGGTTAAAAATAGGTGTTTCTGATCAATTTTGCTGGAAGATCTTGTTGCTGACTAATATATTGTGATCAGGTCATCCCCCAGCATCTTCTACAGCTCCACCTAAAGGTCTTGGTATGAAGCTAGGAAAAACACAAAGGACCAACCAATTTTTGGAATCTCTGAAAGCTGAAGGTGAAGTGATTGTTGAAGATGTGAGACCAAGTGTTGGTCAGTCGAAACCAACTGCTCCACCACCAACTGATCCCGTCACATTGACAGTTGAAGAAAAGCTTAATGTGACTTTGAAACGGGATGGTGGCATCGGTAGCTTCGATGTTCAGGGTACCTTGGCGCTCCAAATTCTTAATCAGGATGATGGACTCATCCAAGTTCAGGTGATCCAGCTTTTCTTCCTTTTGCATCTGCTCCTTATACACTCTTGCTTCCTGTAGTTGTATCCATAATCAAGTACTTACTTTCTTTCAAATGCGTTCATAATAATGCTTAGTATCACAGCTGATACTCACAAAATTTATTTAATGGCATGTTTTCATTTTGGCTTATTTTCAGATTGAAACTGGTGGTAATCCAGGAATTCTTTTCAAGACACACCCCAATATCAACAAGGAATTGTTTTCCAATGAAAATATTTTGGGGCTCAAGGATCCGAATCGGCCATTTCCCGCTGGGCAAGCTGGCGATGGTGTTAGTCTCTTGAGGTGGAGAATGCAAAGTTCAGATGAGTCACTTGTACCGTTATCAAGTAAGCTTGGTTTTTATTGTCCCTCCGCCCCCATTAAAAAGAAAAAAAATGGTATGTGGTATTTTTATCTTTTGCATTGATCTACTTTACATCTTGCTGTGACAGTTAATTGCTGGCCTTCTGTTTCTGGAAATGAAACATATGTGAGCATGGAGTATGAAGCTTCACAAATGTTTGATCTGCAGAATGTTGTGATTTCTGTACCTCTTCCAGCACTTAGAGAGGCACCAAATGTACAACAAATCGACGGGGAGTGGAGGTGAGGCTTCATTTTAACTTCTCATTTGGATGAACTACACATATCATTGGCGTCATGCAAGAAAGATTTATACATTGAGGATTTATGGACTTTTTGTGGGTCTCATTTTCTGAGCGGCTCTTATGAACTGGAATGTTAGCATTTGAGTGATAGAGTAACCCTGCATGATGGAGTACCATGTGGAATTTTAACTATTGAGAGAATGATTCTAAAATCCCTTCAGTAATGAAATGATGCTTTCATGTAAGACAACAATCCAGCAGAAGAGTTAAGCTAACAAGTTAAAATAGACATCATGCAATGCTCTATCCTTGTTTATACTTTATAATTATGACTTGGCTGTAAAATTATGAATCTGGTCCTTGGATTGCCTACATTATATGGGGACAACTGAATCTGATGCATTGTCTTTTATCTATTTTTCTTCTGCTGCATACGTTTTTCGATTTGTCTGCATTATTGCCCTTAGAAAGGGAATAGTCCTCATTTTTGGATGTTGAAGTATGGAGAGAGTGCCTCCAATAAATATCTTTACACTTTAGATCACTTTCATAAAAGAAACTTTTGGATTTATTTCTTTCAACTGCATTAAAATTCATGTCTCTAAAAGATTTCATGCATATCGTGGATGCCACTCTCTGGTATATAGAATGGTATTGGCTCTTGCACATGTGCATTGTAATAGTGAGCTTTTTGCTTATTCTTGCCTGTGGGGTGGAGGTTGGGTGCAGTGATTTCATTTCCCAATCAAAGGCAACGAGCAACAGACAGTGACAATAACAATAACATACTAAAACTTATGACTAATAAATTTTTGGTCGGCTACATGAATACTTTCTCTCCACTCCATTTTGTTCAGTGATAGAATTTGTGATATAGATCTTGGGAGAGTCATACCTCAAAAACTAGTTGTTAAAGTTGAAGGGTCTAAGTTTATATAAACCACGCACCGAAAGCCCATATTTTCGATGTGGGATCCAAGTCCCATAACTTTCAATGGGAACCCTAACAAACGACTATGCTCTGCGATCTAGGCGTCTAGGTCGGACTTGCTTTGCGCTAGCCCATGACTAGTTTCGGACGAACACTTCTATGTCTGTGTCACAATTGCGCCGCTCGATTGCAACCATGAGACGTGATGCCTGCTTTGATATTATTTTTATAGATCCTAAGAGACCTATATCTCAAAAACCTAGCTCTTGAAATTAGAGAGTCCATGTCTATATAAACCACACACCGAAAGTCCATACTTTCCATGTGGGATCTAAGTCCTTATAACTTGCAATGAGAACCATGACAATTTGCTCTTGCCCCTCCAAAATAAGATGGCATGACATTGTTGAGATGAGGATAGATATGTTTTTTGCACTTTTTTCGTGATGGTGCTATTGAGGAAGACCAAAGCCAAAGTCATAGAGCCTTTCATGAACAGCTGATATTCTGCTTGTGAATGAATGATTGAACCTAGCAAAGAATCCATTTCATGGTTCATTTGATGTTATTATGGTACATGAAAATTACCTTGCACATTCGTATGCTTTGTTGAACACAATAAGCATCTCAGTTCTGATTTGTATTTTATACATAATCTTTTTAATACCTGGAAGAGTTTTTTTTAGAAGCATCAGTCCATCTGGCTTGCTTGAACCCCTAGATATACTGATGATAATAGTGATAGGTAAAAGTTGATAGTTTATGGGTATGCCTATAATTTGTAGTGAATCATAAATAAAAAATGATGCAAGGCAATCTATCAAGAGTTGGGCTTATTTATGGCAACTGCATTAATGGCTATCTTGATGTCTTGGTACTGTAGTAGGCTTCTATTTGTTTAACTTCTCATCCAATTTTAAATTCAATTCACATAAGCAAGTGTTGAGCATTTCCAATGATGTTAAATTGCAGATATGATTCGCGAAACTCGGTTTTGGAGTGGTCTATAGTTCTCATTGATAACTCAAATCGCAGGTCAGCTTACAATTGTGTTATTCCATTTTTACGTAGACTGTAACCATTACTTGGTTCTTATTGGTATTTGGAAACTTGCAGTGGATCGATGGAATTTGTTGTCCCTCCTGCAGATACATCAGTCTTTTTCCCAATTTCTGTCCGATTTACGGCTACGAGCACTTTCAGTGATTTAAAGGTTTTTTGTCCTTTCCTTTTACTGTACTTCCCTAAAAAGAATTTTAATGGGTGTTCAAAAATTTTGCTCGACCTCTCCATCCATCAAAAAATATTTTCCGATTTGTATTCAACACTGAGATTTCATCGTAATTTTCTATTTAATATTATTTGCACATCTCTAACTCCACACAACCCATCATAATCATCTTGAACCTGCCCAGACCAACCCATCATACCCTTTTGGTACTCCTACCATTTGTTTCAGCAAATTTAGCTGTTTATTGATTTGAAAGGAAGTATGCAATAACCAATAGGTGTACAAGGTGGGGAAAAATGAAATGAAATCAGCTCCTATTTTCTTATACAAAAATTCCAGAAATGGGAACACAGTGGCCCATAACTTCTTTGAGAACTACTTTTGTTGAGAGTTTGGTTAGCTGGTTGGTTTGTATTCCACTTTTTATTTCTACCACCATCAGCGGTGATTTAGCTGAACGATAAATTTGGTTTTGGCCTATAAAAAAATTCCATCCATTTGGCACCCTTCCAGCAAATATTTATTTTCCATTGTCTTAGGACAGACAGGCTTATAGTTATTTTCTACCATGTCATGAACAGTACATGGCAATCCCCAAACAATCCGTGCTGATTGCTGTCTGATCCTTGATGGAGACTGGAAGAGACTTTATTTATAGAAACACTTCTTGTAAACAAACGAGTTTCTACTTTCTACTGCTTTCAGTGGTTTGAGGGAACCTCCTTTTTTTAACAATACAAATGTCTGCAGGTTTCGAACATTATACCGTTGAAAGGTGGAACTCCACCCAAGTTTTCTCAGAGAACAGTGCTGTCTACGGAGAATTACCAAGTGGTTTGATCATTGTCCCGTTAGCTCTACAATAATGTTCGACTTTCATTATGAATTCTGAATTTAAATCACCAACTCTGCACTTCCTTGTTTTCTTCTGTTTCAAATTTTGTGGACATTGAATGATGTTACTATGTAGTTATTATGTGCTGTAGCTCGAACCTTGATATTTTCTTTAGATGATAGGTTGACATATGATGAGAAAAAAAAGGTTTTTTATATGTATTAGTTACTAGTTGAGCACAACTCAAATAAGAACGGTTCTTTGAGTCGAAGTACTCCAATTATGCTCACAACCTCAACTATTGGATGTTTGGTTAAAGGCACAAGGAGCGATTTTTTATTTTTTGTATTTTTGTAGAATTGGCGAGCACAAGTAGAGCTCATGAAATTAAATTCATATATATTGAATTTTAAACCTTGCAGTCGACTAAATAAATGTTACCATTGTAAATTTTTATTTCTTAGCAAAATAAAGCTTGTGAATCGAGTAATCTGCAAAAGAGAAGCAAGCTTGTTCAGCCTTCAATAAAGAGGGTGGACAACCAGCCATGAGAGTCAGAATTTGATGCTAAAAATTGACGTCAGTTCATGGAAGTATGTTTCTACTTCATTCAACCGGATGGAATTAAATTAATTCTTATTCAATCTAATATGCCACACCAAACATGTCATAAAGGATTAATCATAGACTTGGACGCTAGTATTTTTCCAGTTCCCTTGTATCCGGGAGGAAATCGAGAGAGAGAGAGAGAGAGTAAAAATAGAAAATCAACTTCCCATTTTTCTCATTTGATTGTTGTTGATCTCTTTCAGTCCCCTCATCGCATGTTCTAGCTATAACCCCCACCCAACCCAACACTGCCGGTGAAGTAATTCTAACATCAACACAAGGTGTCTTTTGTGGAGGACAAATAATTCATGTAATTCTGCTCTGGGGTTCACCGAAGAATAAGCTAAAACTCTGTGCAGCCATGGTGGCAATATCCTTCCCTGGCCACCTTAAGTATGTTGGTGGCAAAAACCCGTGTTATTTCTGTGCCTCGAGACATCAGTTTCCAAGGTAATTACATAAGTTTTCTTTTGTGTATATATATAACAATTCACCTCAGCTGTGGTTCAACTATTACCAGAATATGGTTCAATCTTCTCACCTCAGCTATCAATCCAGCAAACCACCTATTGATCCCCATAGATACAGTGAACCCGAAAGGCTCGTCTCGGTCAGGTCTATGGGACGAGCTGAGGGAGTAACATACCAAGTTGATTGTTGCCCCTATAACTTCTACTCTACCCCCAAGAAAAACCGAGGAAGCAGATGTTGTACTAGATGTATGCATTATGATGATTGTAGCCATGGCTTCAATAGAAGAATGATTGACTGTACAGAAGTCCAAGCATGAGTCCTCTTCCCTCGAGTTCCCGGCATGGCTTTAGCATCTTAAGGGCATGGGATAGCACAACGACAGGGGACAATTGAACAGACTGCTCAACTATTAACAGAGCAATTTGAAGGATGTAAATATCTTATCAAAGCAATTTGAAACATGTAAGACAATGAACTGTAAAGCTCTTCCAGGTTTCAATTTTGAAGGAAACTGTGTACAGATGCAATTGTATATTTGTATACATAGAACATGGAAGTGTAAATTCTCCTTTTAGGCTGTCGTTTTGAAGGATACGAACTGTTTTGTTTTTTACTTTTCTCCCATTTTCCTTCTCCAAAATTCTCGTCAGGTCAATCCAAAAACTAAACGTGCATGCCTAGAGGATTCCAAAAACATAAAATTGAAATGTCACTCGAGCAAATTAAAGACTTAGCAATATCTATCTTCTATTAACCTATTTGAACATTTTTAACCTCTATTACCTAAAATTTCTCACACAAATCATGATCAATTCCAACAAAATACTCCTTGCACACTTCGGAAGGAAAAATCCGAAGTAAAAAATGGCTAATAACCTTTGTATCAATATCCCTCACTGCTTCATTTGCTGTCTGTAAAATCAGCATCAATGACATCTCCTTTAGATCCCTTGTCCAATGGTTCTGAAGAGCCTGCCCCCACCACCAGGTGTTGGGCTGGTACCTGGAGCTGCACCGGGTTGGTTATATAGTGACTGGCCAAGCTGCATCACTTCTTGATTCAGAGCAGTCATTGCATCCTTTATTGACTGGGTTGATCCTTCTGAGATGGCATCCTTCAGTTCTCCATGTTTCACCTCAACCTTCTTTTTTACGAGGCCAGGAACTTTGTCCTCAAGTTCCTTCAGCTGCTTCTCAGTCTGGTAAACAACAGAAATCAGCCTGATTTTTGGTATCTATCGCATCTCTCTTCTCCTTGTCTTCCTTTGCAATCCTTTCGGCTTCTTGAACCATTCTCTCAACCTGTAGATTCATCCAGAACAAATGCGAACTTAGCATTGCTAAACTAGTGTACGCTATAAATGCTCATTGAGTGCTTGCTAGTATGATTACTTCCTCTAGGTGTTAAAGTAGAAAATGCAAGAAAATAATTTATTGATGCTAGCGAGAAGCCAACTACTTCCCAACCATGCTTTCGTTATTAGATTACGTCAGTTAACACATTATCAACAAATCCACACCTTATCACCAGGCAATGTGCGAGCACCAGTAATGGTGATGTCCTGTTTCTTTCCAGTTCCTTTGTCAACGGCACGGACAGAGAGGATGCCATTTGCATCAATGTCAAATTTGATTTCAATTTGAGGTACTCCACGTCGGGCTGGCAGAATTCCATCAAGACGGAAGCTGACTATCGACTTCTTGTCCCTGTTGACCCAAAAAAATGGTTCAACAGAAAAGAAGGATTCCTAGTGTTTCTTCATTTGCAATGTGATTA
>CAIGRR010304625.1:0-19096 GCA_903798365.1 Fraxinus sp. 1973-6204 | reverse complement strand
AACCATCACCAAATATAACATTTGTAAAGCGGAGTCAAGAGCTAGGAGAAGGGAAAAAAATAAAAGAGCCAGGTTCCTCATACGACAACATTAAAATAGAGGAGAATTAATGTCACTATCTGATGTGGAAATGAACTTACATTGAAGAATATATAAAATTTAACTTTGCAGCAAATGAGGAAATAGTTTAGAAAGACACATAATCTGAAAGATCTGCTACCTCATGACATAGAAACCATTAAAAATCACAAACTGCATG
Source organism: Fraxinus sp. 1973-6204 (assembly GCA_903798365.1). Classification (NCBI taxonomy): domain Eukaryota; kingdom Viridiplantae; phylum Streptophyta; class Magnoliopsida; order Lamiales; family Oleaceae; genus Fraxinus; species Fraxinus sp. 1973-6204. Next base: position 18,837 of record CAIGRR010304625.1, on the reverse strand, counting down.
CTTATTAGAGCTACAATGGTTTTATAAATGCCACTTATTACCATAGAAAGATCTATCAGTTGTTGCCTATAAATGCTATTTAAAATCAAAATGTATTGGCCATAAAAGGAGAGACGTCGGATGATGTGAAGGTGCTCTCAGAAGTACTTGTCCATGTGTAGTCAGCATCCGGGAGCATTACTGATTTTGCATTGAGAAGCCTTACTCCTTCGAATGTTGTTTCTACAGATTGAGACACTTTAATACCCTCCAACTCCATGGCTACTTCTTTCATAGTTGGCCTGTTTTTCCCATTCAAATTTAAGCACCTTTGTGCAACTTTTGCAACAGCGGTCAATTCTACTCTTTTACCTTGCTCTAAAACTTGGGCGTCGAGAATTGCTTCAAGATCGTTTCTTTCCATGCACAACAAAAATCTAGTAGCTAAACTCCTTTCCTCTTCTGTTCCATCTGAAGATATTGGTCTTTTTCCCGTCAAAAGCTCGACAAGAACCACTCCATAACTATAAACATCACTCTTCTCTGTAAACTGACTTGATTGGAAGTACTCCGGATCAAGATATCCGAATGTCCCTTTCACTAGGGTGGTTAGATGAGTTTTATCCACTTCAATTGATCTTGAAGTTCCAAAATCTGAAACTTTTGCTACATACTTTTCATCCAAAAGTATGTTGCTAGACTTAATGTCTCTGTGATAGATTGGAACGGAAGTTGTATAGTGGAGATAGGCAAGTGCTCCTGCTACTTCTACTGCAATTTTCAAGCGCATGTTCCATGAAAATGGGAACTCAGCACTATCATCATGGATAAGATTGAAAAGGGTTCCATTTGGAATGAACTCATAAACTAGCAAAGGAACTTCTGTTTCTAAACAGCATCCTAATAGCTTTACTACATTCCTTTGATTGATTTCTGAGAGTATGACAACCTCGTTAATGAACTGCTCCACTTGGTTTTCATCTACCAACTTAGATTTCTTTACTGCTACAAGTTTTCCATCAGATAACATACCTTTATAAACTGTCCCTTGCCCTCCTTGGCCAAGTATTCGGCTTTTATTGAAGTGATCAGTGGCCGTATCCAAGTCTCTAGCAGTAAAAAGTCTTGTTTTCTCAAGTATATCTTCATGTTTTGATATTTGTTGCTGCAATAAAAGGCCACCATTTCGTTTGAAAAATTTTTCTTTCTGCTTTTTGTTCTTCCTCTTTTTTAGAAATTTGAGCAACCAAAAACAAGCGAATAATAGTAGTAGAAAGCCCATTCCTGCACCCAAGCTTGCCCCTGAAGTTTTAAAACATGATATTAACATGATTAACAATTTTCAAGTAGTTTGTAATTAAATCAACATTAATGCTAAATATTTCAATTAGTACGGAAGTTTTTATTTATGGATAACTATATCCTAACAGATACGACAAAAAAAGTGCACATCAATCTATCTGAAAAGTCATGACGTAATTAGGCCTCTGTTTGAAAAATAATTATAAATCAGTTAACACATTTCAATAGATCCAGTAATACTATCCACCACAAATTTCTATTTATTTATTAAATCGTTTATAAATTCTTCTCAAGCGAAGCTAAAGTGCCAAACATGAAGATAATGTGTTTCTATATATATATAGACACACACACGCGATTAATCATTTTGCAATATGTTATCCAAAGAATTTGATGGATTTGGAATCCCTCCCTCTAGAGAGAAGCACTAAACCCCACTTAAATTGAAGATTTAACATGCATAAAAATTAATTGAAAATTACCTATTGCCACTTTGCTATTGGATCCTGGCGTCCGAATACAACCGGTACCTTCTCTCGTTCCATCGCCATAATAACCATTGCGACATGAACAATTATAGGAGCCTGGTGTATTGACGCATATCCCATTTGAGTCGCATGGAAAAGGAGAATCACGACATTCATTAATATCTGGCACCATATCAAGCATCACAACAAACGATTGTTAGATGAGTAATGTTATTCATCCTCAATGGGGTTACAAACACAGTCTAAATGGCTCTAAGTGAAAGGTTAAATGAAATGTGAAATTAAATGACTTATTTAATTTCATCTATCATTTAATGCCACATTAACGCCACCTAAACTGCGTTTGTATCCCTAGTGGGGATGAATAGTATTGCTCTTGTTAGATTGGTTACACCGAGCACAATAAATACGATTTTAATTAAATAACAGTAGTAATAGTAAAACTGACCAAGGCATCCAGGACTAAGGTAAGGGGTGCCATCGTATCCTTCCATGCACTTACAATGATATCCTTGAACACCAGCATCGGAATCAACACAATTACTATTCTCTTTGCATGCATAACTACTAGAACTCCGCATTTCTGAGCAATTTTGGGATCCAATCGTCCAGTCCAAGACTAAGGGTATATCCGTTAATGCTGGATACTTATTTAGAAATGCTGAATCATTGAGGTCAGATAAACGGAAAGTGAAACCAGTTATGTTCATCATTCCAAGGGTTAGAAAGCTGCATGGGAAAAATCTGCTACGCTGCAAATTAGGCTCCATGTTGATTAGGCGAGTCATCATAAATTTATAACCCTTGACCATGGAGGTCTGGCAACAACCATTGCCAGGACAAGATCCCATACCTTCTTTGCTCGCACAGTAGATAAGACAAGAAGCACCTGCACCATAGGTACTAGACATGTTCTGATCGTTCATTAAATGCTGTCCAATAGCCAAGTCATCACAACCAAAGGCGGTGAGTTGATTTGCATCAGACAAGGTATATGGAGTACTAGAAAAGTAGTCAAATTCTATCGGACCATAACCAGAGCTTACTAAGCGTTCTCCGTCATAACATGCCAAGGTATGCTGTATCTCCCGGTTCTTAACATAAATTTTAGTTTCTGAAATATTTACAACCTCAAAGGGATGAGCAGCACGGGGAAGGTAGGCCTTTGGAGGGTTGGAAGTAGTATTGCAGTAAATATTAAATTCTGAGCTCATGGAACAATTCGACGGGATTCCAATTCCGGATGCAATTCCGAATGGATATGGAACTTGTAGATTTCCACATGTACTTTCGCAGCCAGGCTTAGAGGAGGTGGCGGCACTTGAGGGGAGTGCTACCGCCAGTGAAAGCAAGCAGACCATATGCAAGAACATTTTAAGCTCAGATAGGCTACAGGATTGTGTTTATCAAAATTTGGAAAAATTGTGATTCGAACATGCAAATATATCAGATTAAAACTTAGAATATTCAAAATTGGAAAACGCGTGATTCAAACTTTGACATGGCACCTACTTTGACTAAGTCCATTTTTATTTTATTTATTTATTTTTGCGTATATTGTACCGTAAAATCACTTTTCTGTAACATTATGGTAATTGACACACCAATCCGATTTCAAATCAAATTATGGAGAGTGATCTAGGAATGGATTTATTTAATTGTTTGTATATTCACTTAACACACCCAACTACATTAATATCTTAATTTCCAAAACTATATCAAAGATTTCATCCAAATTTCTATAATAATTTTGGGCGTACTGCACTTTTTGAATACGTCCAAGGATCTAGATGCAGCCAAAAAATTTAGAGGTCTGTTAAATTTATATGATGAGTAAGACATATATGACATAGGATTCCCTTATCAGTAAGATGTATATAGATGATACTGTTTTTCTAAATGAGAGGAGAAAACCTTCCAAAATCCGCCACCACTATTCATGGCCGCCACCACCGCCATCCGAAGTCAGAGAAAAGTGAGTCAGGAGACGAGTTACCGGTGAGTCCTTCATCTCGAGTCTCCGATATAACCTGCACGGTAGCTAAATCCAAGCAATCTGTTGCCAAGTATTTGAAGCAATCCGATAGCTACCACCGCACTTGCAGCCGTCACCTTTTACCACCATCTACCCGTCGCCCCCACCGCCTCCTTTTTCAACCGCTAGGGACTACAACCCCATTTCAAATATGAAATCAGATCTGAAAACCAAATCCAACAAAATTTTCCATGGAAAATGGAAAAGGAATTCCGTCTTCCACTTTTGACTTGGTTTGATGCACTAAATTTTATTTGGAATTCATTTTTTTGGTTTGACTTACTTTTTGATGATTTTGTGGAATTGGTTTTCCCACAATTTGGTGGGAAAATTGTTACCAGCTTCCTTCCTTCTTTCTTTTCTTTTTTTTTTTCCCGAATGAAAACAAATTTTATGAAAAAAAAAAAAAATCTCTTTAATGAACAATTTTCCTGAAAAATAAAGTCAAACAAATATCAAAAGATCCAAAATTTCAACATTTTTCAGGTGAAAAATTATATCAATCAAATATAATTAATTAACAATTCTCAGAAAAATAATTATAGACAGTTTAATTCACTAAAATTAATTTTCTTTTCATTCAAATTCCACTCTTCTAATCGAAGGAATGAATCAAATTGAAATATGTTCCACCATCTCAAATTTTGTTTTTGATTTTGCATTTTGATTTTTGAAGTTGGTTTTTGTGGTAGGTGTGAGGATTTGACTTGGTGATGCGATCGCGTAGGTGTTGATTCTAGCCTCTAGGCCATATTGGGCTTGGCCGAGGCCCAGAACATATCGTTTTGTGGCCAGTCCATTCTGCGGGCATTTAAGTCCGAATGGACATTTAAGTCCCAATACGTTTTAAGTGTTTTTTTTTTACTTGCTGTTTAAATTTGTTAAATTATCACGTGCATAAATAGTTTATGTACAGAAAAATATAATTATAATGTAGAACCAGAAATATTAGTTTGGATTAAAACATGAAAATTTATTCATTAAGGTCACACTATTATTCACATCGTAATTGTGCATTCAGATTGTCCACGAAAAGCCGAGTAATATAAAAAATTCGAACGAGAATAGTTTAGATTATTTAATTTTCACGTCATCACTAGATAACTTATCTTAGTCATGAGGGAATAGGAAACTCATCTTTATAACTCGATCTATTCTACGGCTCGTGGAGTATGAATGACATTAGAACTTAAAAATGGAATGATCCTATATCCACGTGGTATTAAATCTTGAGACATGATCATTAGTGCTCTACATAAGTTGGATGCTTCCATAGAGAAATTCAACGTGACAACTTAAATTTTGATCGAGCATTTATTAAGTCACAACCAGTAAGCAAGGTTCGCACCTTGTTCTAAAGTCATAGTGTCAACTATCAAAACTAAAGTCGCCATTACAATTTCTCATTTGAACGTTTTAATCATCAATTTCTAACTTCTAAGTTTTGTTAATTTGGCGTAAGAAATAGTGTGATTTGGTGATACGTAGACAATTGACGGTGTCATATAGTTAATTGGTGATCATTGTGGAGTAAATTCAAGGTCTGACCAATTGAGCAACCCCTCAGAATTTAAGTGACTATTATTGTAAGAAAGTACAAATTGACCATCAACCTTTATTTTTTGGTGCCGCCATCCCTAACCTTTGAATAGATATTCAACGCAAGCCACCACGACCTTTGGATGGAATCTGTCCAAAAATCTGTTAACCATGTGTTAAATAGCACATCCTCGACTTTCACCATGCATCACATTTCTAAAACGCTTTTACTAGAAATAATTTTTTTTACATCGTTTTCAATCAAATGAACTGAAATAAATATAATGCTATAAAAGGGGGTCGAAAAAGTAATAAAAAAAACTATTGGTGATGATGGCCGATTTGAGCATGGAATTCACAAAAAGGGCTCAAATCTTTTTGTTTACGCTAGAGCAATTCTTAATGGCCTTTTCACCACATACTCGAGAGCATTCTCTCTTAATTCAAGGCATGTACCAATAATTAGTAGGCGCGTGCACTATAGGCACTAAGAATACCTACATCTACCTACACTCTTTCTCAATAAATTTAAGATTTGAGTATCTAGATATTTTTTAAAGGAGAATTCCGTTCGTACAGAAATTCAACAAAATACTCACAATGATGGCCCCACCGTGTATTTAAAAAAAATGTGCAGGACCCACATATTGTGTGTGTTCTGTTGAATTTCTGTGGTTTTTACTTTTGTACATAAAGCAAGTCTATTTTTAATAAGAGACGTATGATTCGAGTGCTTGCTATCATACCTTTTGAGAAAAAGGATACTGAAGTGTCGATATTTATCCGCAACTGTGATAGTTTTCTTAGTGATGATATCTAAACCTTTCTCATGGGTATGGGACCATCAACCTGGCTTGATTCCTTTGTTTCTGGAGACATATTAGGAAGTTTTCTCCTTGTTACAAAGAAACACATGGAAACCAAATTGAATGGGGAAAAATTATTGAAGTCATATGATGATGTTTTTTTCTCGAGCTTGACTTGACATTATTTATGTAAAGGTGAGTAAAGTTACATTTTTTAAGTTGAATTGAGGCAAGTCAATTTAATAATACATATTTGTGTTTTTTCTAATACTGTGTTTGGCAAAATGGTTATTCGTGCAGGACGCTAGATGCGTAAATAAAGTTGAGTTATGACATTAAACATGGCGATGAATGAGTTGTTATTTGTTTCACGATTTTGTTCATTTCAACACCATACGAGCTTAAAGGGTGTGTAAATGTGTGACTAAGCTTAGAGCATCTCATGCAAATTGGATGTAAATTGATATCTCCTAAATCACTTTTGCATCCTCGTTACATTTCAGTGGATTTAAATTCAAATTTTGCTCCAATAAAATGATCTAAATCCATTTTTTGCTTCTTGTGAATGTAAAAAGTATGTAAAATTATATATTTTCTTAACATTTTTTGCCGAAAAATGCAATTTACATTTCCTCTGCATCTCTCTATCGAAAAGGTTTTCAACTACTTAGGAGATCTAAATCACAATTTAGATATATTTTACATCACGATTGAAAATGCTTTTAGAGGTTAATTATTTTAACATGTGTACAAAAATATACTCCTAACTTTTAAAGTTACTTTTAAGGTTAGTCAAACTTCGCTTGATGGGATGCCATACTTCTCAATAAACAATTCAACACAACAATGAATGAATGACTTGAACATGGAATTCAGGGCTACATAGCCTTTTCAGCTCGTACTCGAGTATTCTTCTATGAATATGTCCACTAATCAACATCTGCTTGCAGGCTCAGAATATATTTTTCCTTAATACTAATCATTTCTACACAATCCAGTCTACTAGTAAATTCTGACGCTGAAGCTCTAAATTTAAGTGAATAAATATTAAATGGGGGNCATAGCCTTTTCAGCTCGTACTCGAGTATTCTTCTATGAATATGTCCACTAATCAACATCTGCTTGCAGGCTCAGAATATATTTTTCCTTAATACTAATCATTTCTACACAATCCAGTCTACTAGTAAATTCTGACGCTGAAGCTCTAAATTTAAGTGAATAAATATTAAATGGGGGATTTTTTTTTTTTTTTACACTGGATGAGTTTAACGACGAAAAAAAGTTAAATTTATGTTTACAAATCATGTTAAGGTTTTAAATGAAGAGTTTCACAGCGTGGGAAGGTGGCGGCTTGGTTTCTGATTTTCAACTACATATTCACACAATAAATATTTTGCACTTAAATTCAAAACTATTTCCTAATTTTAACTACATGTTCTCCAAAAAAATCTTTAATCCAACACTTATTTTCCCCCAAAGAAACTCGCTTTAATGGAAGACAAACGGAGGGTAATTTAGCTACTGCTCTGAGCAGGTATATGCATTTCTGTATCTGTCTGTCTCTGGTAGTTATTCAGTGGGAAACTGAAAAATGTGCCTTTTGTAAAGCATGTTCAGAAGGTGGGGGTACCCCAGTTAGAAGCTATGATGGTGTGTTTGAAAAGTGAAAAGGCCAAGAATTGATGGTGGATACCCCATTGGTATTTTTTTTTAAGTCATCTTTTTTCACGAGGTCTTGGGTACACATATAACAAGATTTGTGATGGTATGCTGTAATCCATCTTTTTTTTCTTTTTTTCTTTTTTATCTGAATTTTGTTAGTGCACCATCATTTGGTAGCCTCTATTGTTTACTTTCGTCCACCTTATCAGTCACATTCGAACAATTTCATGGGTACACTTAACTTATAATCTAGAGTGGACTTGTTATAGGTTGGGATTCTTGAGCAGAAAGGCGGACAGTAGCAATGTTTCTTAGTCTCATGTGGGATCCATGAAAGATGTTATTGATATTGATTGTTTAACTTTGACTTAGAATCAAATTTGACCCAAGCAGACTCTTAACACAATCAAATTACAAGATATCAGCCAAGGAATCATCACTAGCTCATTCAAAGGCTCACTCACAGGATTCCATCTTGCATAATTCTAGGAATAGTCATTGATTTGTAAATTATTCCCTTGCATATATTTTTTCCATACTTAGCCTAACTTCTTGTACCTATTTAATCAGCTCCGTGTCACTGTAATTATTATCAAATAATAGAAATAAAATCATTCTTTCTTCTACATCATTTCTAACATGGTATCAGAGCAAGAAACGATCCCTACTCCATCAGAGACCTCCATGGCTTCTTCTTTCTCCTCCAATATCCTTTCTCCATATCTCCTCCATCCCTTAGATTCCCCCAGCCTCATTCTCGTTTCTGGTCTCCTTACAGGAGATAATTTTCCAAAATGGCAGAAGGCCATGACCCAAGCACTCAACACCAAGAACACGTTCAATTTTGTCGATGGTTCCCTCCCCATCCCCGATTCTACTTCTCCAGAATACACACCAAACCAAGGACATGGTCCTCACTTGGATTTTAAATTCCATCAGTCCATCTCTAGCCAACTCCCTTGAACACCATACAGACCCACGGGAAGTTTATATTGACCTCCAATCTCGCTTCAGCCATGGCAATAATGCTCGCCTCTATCACCTCAAGCGTAAGTTTTCCTCTCTGCAACAAAACACCCACCCTATCCATGAATATTACAATCAGATCAAACAGATATGGGATGAATTAAGTCATCTTCAAAACAACAATGACCTCAAGAATTTACAGAAACAAGCAGAGGATGAACGTGTCTTCCAGTTTCTTCCCGGCCTAAACGATTCCTTTGCCCAACTTAGAACTCAAATCCTAGCTATGGATCCCCTTCCCCCCATCGCAAAGGTTTTTTCTATCCTATTTCAGGAAGAGCAGCAAAGGCTCCTTCATGTCCGACCACTTTTGACGGAATCCATGGCTTTTGCAACAACCAACTCTGGCAACACAAGAAGCAATCTTCGTTGCACTGAATGTGGCAAAATGGGTCACACCCGTGACCGATGTTGGAGGATCATTGGGTACCCACCTGGTCGCGACCAACGTTCCAAGCCGCCCACTTCCCTTCTCGACAAGCCACCACCTGGATTAGCTCCAATATCAAATCAGGCATCTCTCTCCTCAAACTCATCGCCAGTACTAGGATTAACACCGGAGCTCTACCAAAAATTGCTAGACTTGCTTGCCCCGACACCTACACTTTCCAATTTCGTCGGTAACATCATCTCTTCCCCCTCCTCCTTTGATACCCACGATTGTGGACAGTGGCACCAGTGCCCATATGTGTCACGATCGGCGTGCATTCTCCGCCTTAAAATCCCCACCCCCTTCTCTCTTGGTGAAACTACCGAACGAGCACACCCTTTCCATTAAGGGAATCGGAAATTGCATCTTATCCCCCTCCCTTACCCTTTTTAATGACTATTTTATCCCTGATTTTCAATTTAATCTCTTGTCTGTCCCTCAGCTTACCACTAACAAAAATTGTATTATTTCTATTCCTCAAAAAAATTCTTATTTCAAGACCTACAATCGATGATGCTGATTGGAGCGGGTGATTTTTGCAATGGGCTCTATGCGTACTGGCCCAACAATGTGATGGCTCTCTCTGTGCACTCCACTGCTAATAAAGACTTATGGCATCGGAGGCTAGGTCATCCTTCCCGTCTTGTTATTCCCCATTTATTTTCTAATTTGTATGTTGTTTCGAATTGTGATATTTGTGCTCGTTCTAAGCACACACGTTTGCCATTTTCCCCTAATGGTAATAAAAGTACTTTCGCTTTCAATAGAATTTTTTGTGATATTTAGGGGGGGCTATCATACTCTCTCCATGTGTGGTTCTCATTATTTTCTCACTATAGTCGATGATTTTTCACGTTCCACTTGGATCTATCTTATGCGTTATAAATCTGAGACATATACAAATCTCATGCATTTCTTTGTCCTTGTCCGAAATCAGTTTAATACTACGGTAAAAAAAATTCGCACTGATAATGGACAAGAATTTCTCACAAAAATTTCAAACTTATATTCATAGTCACGACATTATTCATGAACGTACCTGCGTTGAAACTCCACAACAAAATGGCGTTGCGGAGCGAAAACACAAGCATCTCCTGAATATTGCTCGTAGTCTTCGTTTTCAAGCACACTTACCCCTAAAATTTTGGGGAGAATGCGTACTCACTGCAGCATATCTCATAAATCGTACGCCAAGTCGTATTCCACAAAATAAATCTCCTTTCGAACTTCTTTTCAACACCATTCCAAACTATAATCACCTTTGTGTGTTTGGTTGTCTATGTTACGCCCAAACCCTCCGGGTTCATCGAGAAAAATTCTCTCGTCGTGCCTCAAAATTCATATTCTTTTGTTATCCTAGTAACCACAAAGCATACAGACTCTATAATCTCGACACACAAACTAACCTTTTTTCTCGAGATGTCACCTTCCATGAAGACATCTTTCCCTTCCAAGATATTTCAGATATTTCCCACCAATCTCTTCCCATTATCCCATTATCCCCTTACCCGTTCCCGAACCTATCCTACCAATCCCACACCCTCCTCTTCATCCCGATAACACCCCGGAACCTCCCTCTCCCACTCCCACTCTCACATCTCCTTCTCTCTGTCCTCGTCGCACTACTACTCGACCAACTTATCTTCAGGATTATGTCTGTTCGACTCTACACACAGGGCCCACGGCATCATCACTCGCTACATTCACCTCAGGTACTGCTCACTCTTTATATGCCTTTATTTCATATTCTCGTTTTTCATCCTCTCATCTTAACTTTTTACATGCTCTTACCACTTCTGTTGAACCTACTTGTTATTCCACTGCCCTTCGCCATTCCCATTGGCATGCAGCAATGTCTAATGAGCTCCGTGCCCTTGAAGCTAACTCCACCGGGACACTTGAACCACTCCCTTCTGGTAAAAAACCCATCGATTGCAAATGGATTTTTAAAACCAAGCTCAAAGTAGATGGTTCAATTGAAAGATATAAAGCTCGCCTGGTTGCAAAAGGATACACTCAAGTTGAAGGACTAGATTATCATGAGACTTTTGTACCTGTTGCAAAAATGACTAATGTTCGATGTTTGTTAGCTATAGCTGCCATTCAACAATGGATCATTCATCAACTCGATGTCAACAATGCCTTCTTCCACGGTGACCTTGATGGGGAAGTGTACATGACAAGGAAGTGTACATGACACCACCTCCCGGATATTGCCCTAAGGGGGAGACCCGTGTCTGCTGCCTCCGTAAATTCCCCTACGGCCTCAAACAAGCATTCCGCAACTGGTTTTTTAAACTGACCACTGTACTTCTTGATGTAGGTTTTACTCAATCTCAAGCAGATCACTCTTTATTCACTTTGGTCAAAAGCACGAGTATCACCATTGTGCTTATCTATGTTGATGATATTCTGGTTGCTGGAAATGATCTCTCCCAAATTGAGGTCTTCAAATGTGTTCTCTCCACCAATTTCAAAACCAAGGATCTCGGTTCCCTCAAATATTTTCTTGGTCTGCCTGTTCACATAAAGGCATCTTCCTCAACCAAAGAAAATATCTCTTGATATTCTGAATGACAGTGGCCAACTTGGCGCCCGGATCGCTTCCTTTCCTATGGAACAAAACTTAAAGCTCACAAATCAAGATGGCGCCCTTCTTTCCGATCCTAGCCTATCGACGACTTGTGGGACGCCTCATCTTCCTGACCTTCACTCGTCCTGATATTGTCTTCGCATGAACACTCTCAGTCAATTTATACATGTTCCCCGCCTTCCTCACATGCAAGTCGCCACTCGCGTTCTCCGATACATCAAAGGCAACCCAGGCCAAGGCATTTTCTTTCCATCCTCCAATACTTTACATGTTACTGCCTATACTGATTCAGATTGGGCCAGCTGCCCCCACCACTCGCCGTTCCACCACAGGTTACTTCATTGAGCTTGGCACGAGTCCTATTTCATGGCGCACAAAAAAATAAACGACAGTTGCCCGTTCTTCCGCTGAAGCTGAATATCGTGCCATGACCGTCACCACCTACGAGCTTATATGGTTGAAACAAATCCTCACTGATTTTGGCATTCCTCACCCTGAACCTTTCAGTCTACATTGTGATAATCAATCTGCTCTACATATTGCCCATAATCCCGTGTTTCATGAACGGACTAAGCACATTGAGATTGATTGTCACATTATTCGTGATAAGATCCGGTCTGGTCTCCTCACTGCGGTACATACTTCATCACATGAACAAATTGCAGACACCTTCACTAAAGCCTTAGGCCGAGAGCTTTTTTACCATTTTTTACGCAAGTTGGGCATTACGAACCTTCATGCACCAACTTGAGGGGAAGTCTTAACACAATCAAATTACAAGATATTAGCCAAGGAATCATCTAGCTCATTCAAAGGCTCATTCACAGGATTCCATCTTGCAAGAAATTGGCCAAGGAATCACCACCATAATTCTAGGAATAGTCATTGATTTGTAAATTATTCCCTTGCATATATTTTTTCCATACGTAGCCTAACTTCTCGTACCTATTTAATCAGCTCCGTGTCACTGTAATTATTATCAAATAATAGAAATAAAATCATTCTTTCTTCTACATCATTTCTAACACGGACCCCAAGAAAATACAAAGTTTAAGAAGAATCATACGATAGTGTCATAAGATTTTGTTTATATGAATTTAGGAGATTTTCTTTGGAGGCAGAATAATTGTCTTCACATATTTCATGAGATGTGAAAGACAATACTGTTGTAAAGTCACTGTCTGAGGGACATGACTAACCTTGAATATGCAAAATCTCATAAGACAATGAGTCATTGACATAACATGGTCCTATTTGGCTTCAATTTAAAAGGGTTTCTTAAAAAAGAGATTTATATTTTACTTATAAAAAATAATACGTTCTATATTTATATTTGAGTAATCGGTAACTATAATAACTTGTGGATTTAGATAAAAAGTTAATAGAAAGACATAAGGAACTGAAAAAAGATATTATAAAATATTTTTTCATCATTTCATTTAAACTTATTTTAAGAAAAATCAAATGTTAAAACTAACATTTAATAGTTTGAATAAATTAATAAACAGTTATTTTAAATGTTAAAAAAAAATGTTAGTAATTTCAATTTATTCATAGCTTAGCCAGATCATATTGACACAAGTCTCTGTCTCTCACACCACTTTATGGTCTACTCCCGTCACCTCTACTGTCCTGCAAGCAAAGAAGACACTATATCATTATCAGACATTGGAAAAAGGAAATATTGCATCGTGATCACTACTCGAGTAGCAAGTTGGTCCTCAACTTTTTCTTAGATTTGTACAATCAATTGCTGGCAACGAGAACTTTTTTCTTTTTGCCCCTTTGTTGAACTGTCTTATCATTTTGAATTCGTAAGCACTACTCTTGGATATGCAGATGAGGGCTTAACAGAGATTTAGATGTTTTTATTAGACTGATTGTGAAACTATGTAAAATGTTTAGCATTAACTTGTTCATTTTTAGAAGTTAGACAATAATATGGGCACCCAAAGAAAAGCATGCTATATCGCTATTTGTTTAGGACCCCACTCGTATGTCCACCACTCCATGCCTTCTACATGATAACAATATATATATACACAATACATACGCTCTGCTGTCTCCATGTTTACCAGTTCTTCACTCCCTTACTTCATGGTTTTAAGAATATCAAAAGCGAAGGCAATGGATATGGTAATCTTGTTCCTACTTTTAGGTTGTTTTGCTGAGGTTGAGTCTATATTGTCTCATCCTGACAAGATTACTAAGTTGCCTGGACAACCCACATTGCAATTTCAACAATTTTCAGGTTATGTTACCGTTGATGACAGAAAACAAAGAACCCTATTTTACTATTTTGTTGAGGCAGAAAAGGACCCTTCTTCAAAGCCTCTGGTCTTATGGTTGAATGGAGGTATGCACATTTCACTTGCTTCATTAGATTTATGGGCATGTTTGCTAAGTATTACTGCACATAATTAGACAGTACAATATCTGAAATTGTTATTTTTCTTCTTTAATGCTGTCGAGTACGTCCACCTTAAAAATTCACCATAAGGGTATCATATTTTTTTGTTGTAGGACCTGGCTGCTCCTCCATTGGAGTTGGGGCATTTTCTGAAAATGGACCTTTAAGACCAAATGGACATGTTCTTGATCGAAATGAGTATAGCTGGAACAGAGGTAAGAACAGTTCTGTACATGTATAAGGTGGTCTGAGAATTTTAGCAGAAATCTGATGATCGTTTAATCTGGTATTATGTTGCAGAAGCAAATATGTTGTATTTGGATACACCGATAGGAGTTGGGTTCTCTTATTCAACTAACACCTCAGACTATGGGACTGTGAATGATGAGATCACCGGTATGTATCTCTGATTTATAATGCCAGTTTTTGCTGTTCAATTAGGCCTCTCCTTGCATGAAAATATAAATAACATAAATTTATCTCGTATACAACTTATAGTTATACCATATGATCCAATAGTATGCAGCAAAGCACTCTGTAAATTTTTGAGTTTCTTAAGTCATCTAAAAGGTTAACAGCTCTAAGAAAGTCTTGATTTCATGTTGAAATTGTCACGAGTTTATGAAAAGTGTGCATGTGCTAGTCCCTCGATGAAGACAAAAATCCATACTACACGTTACAGTATAAAACTTTTAGACAAGTTGGTTCATAATCTTAATGTCATTTTCAGCAATCTCGAGACTCCAATTAAATTTTGTTCAGTCCCTTCTTCCTAACGCTGGATTACCATTTGATTTCTAAGCCAGGGATAATATCTTTTTCTTGCGACGGTGGTTCCTCAAATTTCCCCAGTATGCTCATAGTCCCTTGTTTCTAACTGGGGAAAGTTACGCTGGTATCTTCATCTACAACCTTAACATTATTATACCTTTGTATGACAGTATTAGACGCTTGTGAGTTTTGTTTCGATTCATTTTGTTTTATGAACTCCAGGTCACTATGTACCTCAACTTGCCAAGCTAATGATCAAGTTCAATAAAAAGAAAAAGGTGTTCAATCTAAAAGGAATAGCAGTAAGTATTCATTGGTGGTGTTTTTTTCTATTTTAGGATTTGCCTTCCCTTTCTTCGGGTTAGAAAGACAGGTGCGCAAATTGTTAAGCACTTTTAGCTTAAGTAAAACACTTACTCGTGCTAATTTTCATAAATAGATGGTAGCATACCATGTTAAACCCCTCATGCTTAAGTTGTCTGAGATAAGACACTTTTATTCAATTTTGATATTCGACATGTTAAGATTCTGTCAACTAGAGAAACAGATAGATAGTAGAAGCTAAGGGTTGTTGGTGGGGGCTCAAAAGTTTTCCCAATTGATATTGTTTTTGATGAAGTGTGTTAATCTTTTGCAGCTGGGCAATCCACTTCTAGATTTTGCCACTGATTTAAATTCAAGGGCTGAGTACTTCTGGTCTCATGGGTTGATATCAGATTCAACCTACAATATGTTCACTTCCAAGTGTAATTATTCTCAATACGTTAGAGAATTCTACAGAGATAATGTTTCACCTGTTTGTTCAAGGGCCATGAGCCAAGTGAACAGAGAAACTAGTAGTTTCGTAGACAAATATGATGTTACTTTGGATGTCTGCATCCCGTCTGTGCTTTCCCAATCCAAATTTATTGCTCCCCAAGTAATTTGTTCGACCAAATCACTTCACATGCTTTATTTCTTAAATCAGTTCGTTGAAATTTATTATTCTAATTTCTTGTAATCGCCAGAAAAATGCTGAGAGGATAGATGTATGTGTTGAAGACGAGATTATAAATTATTTGAACAGAAAAGATGTACAGAAAGCTCTACATGCTAGGCTTGTTGGAGTCCGCAGATGGGATGTTTGCAGCAAGTAATATTTCCTCTTCCTTAATCCTTCAAATGCAATGCTCTCCAAGTACAGTTGAAGATAATTAAGAAAGCATATTCATTAAAACAACTGAATTTCATAGTCATCTACTTACTCTCCAACTATCTACTTTTTTTGGCAATATTGACTGGTAGTACTAATGATTAAATGAAATTAAAATCTTGTCTATTGTGTAGTTTATTTTAACGAACTTTGATGAGCCGAACATTTTTCTTGTATTGCAGCATTTTGGACTATGAGATGCTCAACTTAGAGATTCCTACAATCTCTATAGTTGGATCCCTAGTTAAGGAAGGAATCCCAGTATTAATCTACAGGTATAAACATAATTACCCGTCCACACTCGCATTTTGTGATTTCATCAACTTCAACAGTAAGTTTCATAGTTCTTGTTGATATCAAAGCAATTGTAAAATCTTGCAAACAGTGGGGATCAAGATTCTGTTATTCCGTTGACTGGAAGCCGAACCTTGGTTCATGCACTGGCTAAAGAACTTGGACTGAACACAACTGTACCATATAGAGTTTGGTTCGAAGGCAAGCAGGTAAATTCTTTTGAGTTTTCGTATCAATATTAATCTACATGCAATCTTCAGCTGTATATATGAACCTGTATTTGATTTGCATATTCTAATGAGTACAGGTTGGTGGATGGACTCAAGTTTATGGTAATATTCTGTCATTTGCCACCATCAGAGGGGCTTCTCATGAAGCTCCTTTCTCAAAGCCAGAGAGATCACTTGTTTTATTCAAGTCATTTCTAGAAGGAATACCTCTACCAGATGCCACATTTCTGCGCTGAGTAGCTCGTTTCTTATTACTCAACAGGCCAATTCTCGCACATAAGAGCCATTGAAAGCCGAATTGACAAAAAAACGACGACTACCCAAGAACACTTTCTGGCAAGGCCTTACTAACACTTTTCCACTTTTTCTGTAGCTCGAAAGAACAACGTCTAACCTATGTTGTGGATGTTCTGTTTTAAGTTTTTCTGTCAAACAATTGCACACACAAAAGTGGAAACAAGAAAAAGTATATTCAACATGCTTTAAAACAATACTAATATACTCCAATACAAGTATTCCAATGCTTTATAAGTTGTATTCACATGGTCTTTCTGTAATATATTTATTTCTTCTTCGTAGACATTGTGAATGAATCTAATTGAGAATGGAACTTCGCAGTAAGTATAATAATCTCAGTAATGCATAGAAACCAAATTAAGGGATATATGATTGAATCTCGATGAAACAATACCTCAATGTCAATGAGAAGTTATTTCGATAAGTTTGGTGACAACAGATATAAACAAGAAAGCTGGAACTAGATTCTCGAGCAGCTTTTCACGACAACTATATTAACAGCAGCGTTACGGATGTTATGTATTGAAGCCACAGTACTCCACCTATAAATGATGAAACCAGATATAAATAATTGTTTTTGAGGAAAACTGAAGTGTCCCTCGTGTGTTTGCTGTCAGCCTAACACGCCGCCGTGTTGCCTTTGCGCCTGCCCCGTTCCGCCGTGAGGCGTTGAATTTCCAGTTTATAAACATTTGGCTCTTTGTAAGGACTTAAATTATAAATATAAACATCAATAAATAAATTTATTTCTTTATAGACAAGTTGATTATTCAATATAGTAGCAAAACGAGTGCAAATTACTTGTAAACATAATGGAATTCAACTCTTCAATAATTCAAATGTATTATCGAAAGCGTTTATAGCAGTATTGAATCAGATTCACAATCTTTATTGGTCGAGATTTCTACTATCTCGTGGTGTGTAGATATTACTCGAACAATTCCAAATATTCACATTTCAAGAACTATGAATGTACGTTCAACTTGTAAGAATTAATTCTATTAGGCCTTTGTAAGCTATTAGCGAAAATAAGTTGAATTTGATTAGAACATTAAAAAAAACTTGTTGATTCGATTGAATATCGTGAATCTCAACGTCAAATATATAGTTAGCTAATAAAGACTTGAGTCAACAATCTTCTACACCAAAAGTTCCTTTAGGGACTAGTTTTTCTATTCCATTGTGAGCAATTTCCTCATTTTAACAGATAACGTTCCCAAAAAAAAAAAAAANGTCAAATATATAGTTAGCTAATAAAGACTTGAGTCAACAATATTTTACACCAGAAGTTCCTTTAGAGCTAGTTTTTCTATCACATTGTGAGCAATTTCCTCATTTTAACAGATAATGTTAAAAAAAAAAAAAAAAAAATTGGGGGCACTGCCCCCGAACCTCGGTGGGCCCCCACCCCTTCAACTCTGGGACCCTCCTACTTCGACGAGCTGACTCCGCCCCTGGTTGCGCTTGCCCCCATCTGCCGTAACCCGTGAGGCTCAGCTCGCACTTCCAGTTACAAAGCATTAAGTTGGACCTTAAAAAATTTACTCAATTTGGTTTAGATTAAAATCCATTTAAAATTTTAAGTTAATGTCAACAACTAATTTTAATCACAAAATTTATGGGACCTACAACTTTTTAACTACACATTTTATTAATTTTTATCAAAATCTAATGAAATCTGATTTTAATATCTACCAAACAAGGGCAGTACATGTATTTTTTAAATATATGGAGATGCAGTTGGTTTTTGTACTATTATGTAATGAAATATTTACTGAAAATA
>CAIGRR010304595.1:0-11293 GCA_903798365.1 Fraxinus sp. 1973-6204 | reverse complement strand
AACTACACAATTATAGTACTCAGTAGAAATCATACATCAATCCCTGTGGGTTCGACAACCTTCACTTCATCATTATATTACAAAACTTGACACCGTACACTTGCGGTATTTTCACGTTGTATAAAACGCGTGACAACAATCATCCATAAATTGATAAAAATCATATTTTTACAGCTTCCTTAGATTAATTAAATATAAAATAAAATCAAACTCTCTTTTGTCTACATAATTCGAATCTTATAAAAAGTTAGTAAACTTGAATTGAATTTATTTTATATAGGACGATACTCTCAACTCATCAATTCTATTACTTGTTAACGATTTCGTACGATTTCGAGTTTTGCACGAATAATATTGCATAAGTCTAGCGAGAGTTTGAAGAGCGTTTTTCTCAGAACAATAGTCCTGGAATATATGAACTACCATCACGAAGAGCGTAAGTCATTGTTGGCATATTTTAACATTATAAAATCTAAAGTTATATTGAGATTAGTTGTCTATAGATCACTCTATGCAAATGTAATAAACATAAAGGGTTGCATAAACTACAATAAGTTGAAAAGGTCTTATTCTCATATTCGAAGTCGAAATTCTAGCCATGGTATCACTTCCTACTATTCGATGCTTCTTATTCAGCAAGAACAACGATGATGGCTTCTCTAAGTCTCATTCAAAGCTCAACATAATTTACTGCTTTTGTAATCAATAATAAATTGTATACTGGACAATCGCCTTCTAACAAAAGAAAGATATTAATCTAGTTAGATAATGTAGTAGAATAATATGACCGTTATCCATCACATCAACATTTAAATTCAAATTTTTTATCTTTTGTGTAGGTCCCAATAACGACTATTTTTCATTTTCATTCTACAACAATTTGGCTCAAACAGGGGCATAATTAACCATTTCTTACGAACCCAAAACGTCACATAGTGATTACTCATGAAGAACCGTTGAATCTTGATGTTTACCATTGAATTTGAAAAACAATGAGTTGTCAATATGATGTTTGAATTTCACGAATACCAGAGCATGGGGTGCAAAGATATCGAACTTTGATCGTAGTTGTGCCAACTGCCCAACCTTAAGAGCCTGTTTGTTTTGGATTTTACAATTGGGTTGGGCTATGAGTAACTCTAATTTAATTAGATTACTTCGAATAGCCCAAGTGGGTTACGTGCTGGTTCCAGTAAATATGGTGTCAATATGAAATCAGTCAATTTTGGTCAAAGCCGACTGAATAAAATAACCGAGACTTTCATCATCGCACAGGGAGGTCGTTTGACAACAAATTACCTAACAAACAGTTGAATCTTGATGTTAACCATTGAGTTTGAAGAACAATGAGTTGTCAATATACTGTTTGAATTTCACGAATACCGGAGCATGGGGTGCAAAGATATCGAACTTTGATCGTAGTTGTGCCAACTGCCCAACCTTAAACGAATTTCCTATTGCTTTCGGATTTTCCAAATTTTGCTAATTCACATGCACAAATTTTGAGGAAATTGTTTTCCATGCATACATATGGCTTCTACAATAGTTCCCTTTACGCAGAATAATTAGGGAGGTTTTAATTACCCTAATTTTATTTTCTTGCTACGGAAGGAATTGTTACACGTTTTTTATAACGTAAATATACCGTAAGTGTACAACGTCAAGTTTTGTTATATAATGATCAAGTACATATGTTGAATCCACAATGATTGTATATCAATTTTATACTAAGTACTATAATTGAATAGTCTCTATTTTATCTATACAATCAAAATTTATTATCAATGGTTTTATCTACTTCTAACGTGGATGTTGTGACAAATTCAACAATTTCAATGCAATTTTTGAGAATTAATTAATATAAGAACGCATAGGGTTATAATTCCACCTAACTATCAACTATGTTTCTCAATCATCCAGTTGTCTCTAATCAATTTTCCTACATTTATAAGTAAGAACCCAATTTAATTATACTCCATCTCTTGAGTGATGAGTAAAAACTATTCCGAAAATTTAATTCCAATATCTCTATTATGAATCAAATAAATAAGAATCATCAATTTCATCGTTCTTATATGCAACATGCTTCGCATATTTTATATTTTTTTCTCGAAACCTATAAAACTTAGATTGTGTTATTCTATGATCGTGCCTAAATTTTCTCTCTCTCGAGTGTCAAAATTTAGACAATCAATTCATTCAATTAGTAGTCATGTAATTGAAAGCATTAAAATCAATAGCACAAATAAAAGGAATAGGGAAATATCAAATAAATAATTATTTAATTATCAAAACATAATCTTAAGTTGATTACATCAAACCTAATTTAAAAGTTTAGTTCATGACTATAGAAAGAGACAAAATCAATTTCATAATAAAAAAAAAAAATGTAGACAAGTTGGAGCTGGATTGACATTAAAAAGAGTAAAAAATAAAAATAAAAAATCGAAACTCTTATTCTCGTGCCGAAGCGCCGTGTTGCTATGAAAATTCAGCAATAGTGGCATTTGGGCCATACTTTAGTGGCATCATGAAGCATACTTTTGGGTAGAAAATTATCTCTGTACATCCTTCATTATTTTTATCGTAACTTTTTCTCTTGGTATTCGATTGAGACGATTCAAAGTGCGTTGAAAAGATAACTCAAATGGGTACAATTTTACTTCAGATATCATTTTTCAATTTGAACGTTTACTATGTCAAAAAGGGTTCTCAAACTCCGTGTTAAAATCTGGAACATACTTGTGCAGTTTAAAATTGGTCTGTGAAGATATTTTGATCATATTTCACCTTTTTTTTTTAACTTATAGATGCATTCAATTGACTCCTACTAGTCTTTGATTATCATTTTGTGGTCCAAAGCAACTATTAAAAAGTTGAAATCATGTACTCAAACTTTAGAGAATTTTTAATTCAATGATATCTCGCATTAATATATTTCGATCTGGCATGAAAGGTAGCATTCTTACTAAGGTGAATATCGTCCTGGTTGTTATCGAATAACACATATTTCTCTTGCTTGAGCTTCTAATACAGTTTTTCATCACACCAATTGTTTACTAGCTGCAGTTGCTATAATGAACTATGCTTTTGTTGTATAAAGTGCATCACACTTCATTAACTTCGACTATCATGACATTGCCCTACATGAAAAAAGTAACTAAATAACTAGATGTGAACTTATGAGAATCAATATCTTCATACCATATCCTCTCCAGTGTAGCCAACTAAGTCTGGTTTCCCATTCCTAAAATCAAGTCTCAAATCAGAAGTGACACGAAGGTATCATATAATTCAGGTGACTGGATTTCAAAGATATGTTCCTGGATTAGCAAGAATTCGACTAACAATGCTAACTTTACAAGCTATATCTGATCTTGTACACATCATACAATACATCAAACTTCCTACTATTGAACTGTTGAAGTATAGTTAACCCTTTCCATATCTTCTTTTCCGTCAATTGTTGAATGAATTTGCTCATTGCTCGATTTCACATCAAGAGGAAAACTAACAATTTTACTCTTATCCATGTTGAACTTTCCAAGAACTTTCTCGATGTACTTTTCATGTCTTTCTGTCTCAAATGATTCAGATGCTAAGAATCCGTTTTACCAACACAGTCTTTCATCACAAAAGACTAGGCTTTCATTTGGCAAATTTATAAATGGTTTATAAAACTG
This sequence comes from Fraxinus sp. 1973-6204, assembly GCA_903798365.1. Lineage (NCBI taxonomy): Eukaryota > Viridiplantae > Streptophyta > Magnoliopsida > Lamiales > Oleaceae > Fraxinus > Fraxinus sp. 1973-6204. The sequence continues at coordinate 7,610 of CAIGRR010304595.1, read as the reverse complement.
AATAGCAGTGAATTTCGTGAAATGTGTGGATAATAATGAGTAACAGTTATGAACGTGTGTTGTTGAAATTAATGTTTAACTTTGATTGAACTTATAAATCATTTATAAATTGTTATCTAAACGATGGCTAAATAGGTTAAAACAATAATAGAAGGACCATTTTGAAATGTAAATTAAACTCCATCGACCATTTATATAAATTAACTCGTTCATCCTTTTTGCTTTGGTGTAAACCTGTTTGAATTTGGGAGAAATGAGTTTTTGAATAGTGAATATTGAAGAATGTGTGACCAAAAAGTAGGATTTTTTTTTTGAATTTATGTGAAGAATATTTAGCCCCTGTTTGACAATCGTTATTTCAAAACTTTTTTTTTTCTACATATTTATTTTCAACCATACATTTATACAACAAAATATTTTGCATGTAAATTCAAATTTTTTTTCTACTTTTTAACTATACATTTTCCAAAAATTCGTCGTTCAAAATATTGTTTTTGATAAATAATGACAATCAAATTGGGGTTTATTGTGAGAATGTATGATTAAAAATAAGTATGAATTTTTTATTATTATTATTATGATTTTTTTTTTTGAGGCTTACTTAATCTTAAAAGGATATGTGTTGACTACAGTGCTCACTTTCGAACCTGGGTCTGGGACAGAGTTCGTGTTGAAGAGACCCTATCTGGGCGCACCCCTATTCCTCTTGACAAGTTCAACTCAATTTAAAGGAGGAAAAATGAGATTATCGCTAATTCCTCACAGGAAATATTCCCTAATATTTTCGTAGAGAGAGAAAGGGGGAGAGGTCGAATTCTCTCTCTTCAAACTCGTCAATCCTACGAAGTAAGAGCGTGGAAACCCTAATCCTGCAACCTTTATTCGATGATTGATTCTATTTCTGTACCAATTATTAATCTATAGTAAACTAGTTGAATTGTAAAAGAACAATGGGGGAGCTAGGGCAAGAGACTGTGGATTTCAAGGCGCTGGTGGGCCGCGCCGCGACAGAGTCATATGTATTGCTGAAGGAATTGGTGGAGAAATCTAAATCTGCTGAACTCTCTGACTCGGAGAAGAAGATTATGATTCTTAAATATATTGTTAAAACCCAGCAGCGAATGCTACGTCTCAACGTCCTCTCCAAATGGTGTCAGCAGGTCTCTCTCTCTCTCTTAAAATTCTCTATTCTATTTAATTTGTATCGAAATCTGGAAATTTTCTTGGAGCGTGGTTGTATTAATAGGAATTTGATATTACATATTTTTGGTGATTGTTTTTTTGTTATGTTTTTTTTACTAGTGTATACTTTGTTTATTGTTTGGCTAGTGAGGAAAGAAACGGAATTTGTATGGGGTTTTTATTGAGCTAGGAAAAGCCAGTGATGTGGCACTTAGAGAGGTGCTATGCTGGACTGGGTGCCAGGGAGAAAATAGAATTTCTATTAGATATATCATCATTATTAAAGATATGTAGTTATGAACGTGTGAGTAGTGTCCCTTTGTGTAGTTGAGAGAGCAATTCCGAGTTTGGAATCTAAAGGTGTTGGGCTAAATAGAATTAAGACATAATACTTGTTGTCACTTTATTATTTATATTAAGAATTGGGATAATGGTAATGATACTATGGATGATCTCTTTGCCCTTTGAAGTTATTGTTTTATTTATGTAGTGCATAAGATTAGAGCGAGGCGGATGAGAGGTCAGTAGCTATGATTGATGGTATAGAGCTACGATCCACTGACACGTTTCCGTTTCTTGCACGTGTCGGATACCTACATGACTCCGACATGTGTCCGAGGTGCCACATGGTGTATCTTTTTTTTTTTCCTGCTGCCGGGTGCATGATGATATGTCACCAACACGTAGTGGTTGGGTTTTTGACATGCCGGGCTGAGAAAAGGTGTAGAAAATAACTAAAAAAATGAAAACTAACCTTGTATCTCAATATACGTGGAGATCAATGGTGTATTTCTTCATTTCCTCCCTTTTACGCACATCGGTCCTGGTTATCATCCTTGCGGCTATGGAGTTCATTCTCTCTCCTCAAACAGAAATAACTCAAGAAAACCCTAATTTTTAACTTTTTCCCTTGTGAGGCCAGAACATGCCTTCACTAAATGCAAACTAATTTTAATGCATGTCTTCATTGCCCATTAAAATAAGTTGGTCAAATATGTTCAAAAAGTCAGCCATTTTTTATTTAAAATTGCCTTTTTAACCATTTAAAAATAATAATGTGAATCCTGAGGGGTAGTTCAATTGGTTAGACCTTGTGTTTGCTCCCCAATGGTCACCAGTTCGAGTCCCTTCAGACCACTCAGGTGAGTACCCGACTGTAAACTTCAGGGTCCCGTGGAATTAGTCGAGGTGCGCGCAAGCTGCTCGGACATCCACAATTATTAAAAAAAAAAAATATTGTGCATATGTCCCTAAAAGTAACATGTCTTATATCTAAAAGCATATGGCCCAATTCTTTACTGTGAGCTATACAAAAACTTTCCTTTTGTCAAGCGCAAAATATATACAAGATGAATGTAGCTGATACGAGGATGCTAAAATGGATCTGGGGTTGTACTAAAATTGAAATGACAAGAATACAAGACAAGTGGAGGCACCCGTCGAGGAAAAATTAAAGGAAGGACGACAGTTGGTAGGGGTATGTTTTGCGTAGACTTAAAGTGGCTCTTGTTTGTGAGAGTGATGTTAAGGTGGTTGGACATGTTATGATAGTGTCTGAGACACCATAATTAGGAGGTAGGTCAATTTTGTATGTTGCCAATTGGTTGACTAAATTCGAAAGTTCATCAGCTATAGGATGAAACTTTGTATACTGAAAAAACCATTCCTTCCGTACAAGAATCAAAATTAAATCATCATCTTTTGTGAGATATTATCTCACCACGTAGTACTTAAAAAGCGTGTCATTCTTCTTTGGTTAGAGAAAACCGGAATTGGTTTTTTTTGTACATTTAGCAAAAATTTCATTAGCTTCTTGTTGAATCTCTTTATGCTTTGAGCTTATCCTACAAGATTGCTTGTTGGAAAAGATGCTTCTAATATAAAATAAACCCAATGCTAAATATGAGTTGTTGGTGGAAGGTCTTGTGGACCTAGTGGAATCTTTTCAAGTATAACATCTAATAGTTTTGTATGGGATGTTGCCTTTCTTGCTTACATGTTTGATCTCCTATTTGTTACTTGAGTTAATGAGTTGAAATGGTTTGAATAGTTCCCTCCGTTGTTTTAGTTGTTTCACTCATCTCCTAAACTCTTGAATCACAAGACTGTACAAAATTCTTTTTCATGAGCATGACATTCATCAACAATTTGACCACGACGACCAAATGCCGGGTTGGATAAGAATGAACGAAAATAATCTAATGGGAAAATCAAATAGCTCACCACCTAAGTAAGAACACTTGAGGGATATAATTATCATCACCGGAATGAATGTAACAAGGGATACACGGTAGGGAACTCACCACTCAAAGGAACCCCCCAAATAATTCCAAAGCGAGACCAATTTTTTAAGAGAAGGATAACACCTTTAAAATGAAGTAGATTAAATTCAAACTATCAAAGATTGCAATTTACACTAATAGTATGAGTATGCACGTATTTTGTTATTGCATGTGTATACATGTAGGGGAGAATTCCTCCTACCAACATTTTTGACAAATAATTTGAACATTTAAATTGAAGTTAATCCGACGGTCTCTTAACAATTATATTGAAACCATTTAAAATTTATCTCCCCACATCTAATATACCCTAATTACTTTTTAAAAATCATCAATTACCTTTCAAGAAGCCTTTTTTTTAAAGGGAAAAAAGGAATAACCATCCTAATTCTTTTCTCATCTTCTTCACCACCATCTCCTTTTTTTTTCATGAAAATAGATAATAACCTAATTGGAGCATTTTGTAATGGCTTTCTGAAATGAGGATGGTTCCATTTTCAGTGAAGGAAATAATGTCGAATTGGGTTGGTGCAGAAAAATGAAGTGACAAGTTTCCAGAACCCACTTCTACAAATAATGATAAATTATGCAACATTATAAGTGCCAACAAATCCCCATAGGAACCTCTCAAAGGGACCAAAAGTAGATCACAGAATACAGCATAAGACCAAAGTCATCAACTCATCCACCAGGATTCAGCAGCTAATGTATGTGATTAGTACAAAGACAAACCAAACTAATAATAACCATCCAAGACTGTTGGAAATTCATGAAACTATAACCGAAGTCTTTGAAGCCGATTAGAGAATAATTGGGATGGTGATTCTTTTTTTTTTCTTTGAAAAAAAATGCTTCTTAAAAGGTAATTGGTGATTTTTGAAAGGTAATTGAGGTATGATTAGACGTGGAGAGATAAATTTTAAAGGATTTTAATATAATTGATGGAGGCTGTTAGATTAGCTTACATTTAATTGTTCAAATATAAAAAATGTTGGTAGGGGAATGTTCCCCATGCATGTATCCTATAGTGTTTGAACATGAATCCTACTATATTCATCGTCCTCATTCAAAGTTCATTGGTAGATAATTATTGTGGAATACCAATGTTCATTGTATTCTTTATTTTTTAACTATCATTTCTCATGTCTAGAATAACACACTTATGAGTATAGTGTGACTTTACTCTCTTCTAGGCTAGTAAATGACTCTCCTATGTGATTTACTCAGCACTTAGTACATAACATTCTTTTAACACATTCCCTATCAAGAAAAGTTATATATTGCAAATTATATTTATATTTCCTCATTTTTACTGTCAATTCAAATAGCTTCACTTACACGTCTGGTCATAAATTTACTTGTGGCGTTTTGATTCTATATATTTATAAATACATTATTGTTGGTGTTTCTTTGTCAAAGTCATTCAGGGTATGCATGTATGTCATATATTTCAATAGTTGAAAAAAATATCTTCAGTGAAAGGTTACAAGTGGCTATCTCAACTACATTTCCTTTGCAAATCCGTGTTTCTTGACTTGCAGGTTCCTTTGATACGATACTGTCAGCAACTTGCTTCAACTCTATCAAGTCACGATACATGCTTCACCCAAGCTGCAGATTCAATGTTTTTCATGCATGAGGGGCTACAACAAGCTCGTGCTCCGATCTATGATGTTCCATCTGCAATTGAGGTTCTTCTTACGGAAACGTACCAGCGTTTGCCTAAATGTATAGAGGATGTGGGTACACAGGGCACGTTGAACGCAGATCAGCAAAGTCCAGCTTTGAGGAAACTAGATGCACTTGTTAGGTCTAAGTTACTTGAAGTTTCACTTCCGAGAGAAATTACCGAAGTCAAGGTTTCTGATGGTGTCGCTTTGCTTCGTGTTGATGGTGAATTTAAGGTTCTGGTTACCCTTGGTTACCGAGGACATTTGTCAATGTGGAGGATATTGCATTTGGAGCTGCTTGTTGGTGAGAAAGGTGGGCTTGTGAAGCTGGAAGAGTCGAGACGGCGTGCTCTTGGAGATGATTTTGAACGCAGAATGGCTGCCTCGGAAAACCCATTCACGACATTATATTCTATTCTTCATGAGCTTTGTGTTGCCCTCGTTATGGACACTGTAATAAGACAAGTGCAAGCACTTAGGCAAGGCAGATGGAAAGATGCAATTCGGTTTGAGCTGATATCTGATGGGAGTAGTGGACAGGGAGGGAATGCTAGCTCGACCCAGATCACTCAGGATGGAGAAACTGATTCAGCTGGTTTACGAACTCCTGGATTAAAAGTTATATATTGGTTGGATTTTGATAAAAACTCAGGTGCATCTGGCACAGGAACATGCCCATACATGAAAATTGAACCTGGTCCAGATTTGCAGATAAAGTGCCTTCATAGCACATTTGTGATCGATCCTCTGACTGGCAGGGAGGCTGAATTTTCCCTCAACCAAAGTTGCATTGATGTGGAAATGTTGTTGCTCAGAGCTATTTACTGTAATAAATATACTCGCTTGCTTGAGATATGTAAGGAACTGGAGAAGAATGACCAGATATGGCAAGCTCCAGGTGATGTACAACTTCAATTCTGTACAGATGAATGTGATGCTGACAACAAAAAGGTTAGATTTGTAATATGCATGCTATTTTCATTTCTGTTTTCTGTTAAATTTAATTTTATATAAATGATGCATCTAAGTGGGTGTGGCATGTTAAATATATATTTATTTTACCCTTGATTTATAGATCATCTGACTAGCTGCCTTTTGAGTGAATTATTTTTAAAAGACATGTTCAAAAAAGAGAGTTGTCAAAACAATCAAGAAGAAAAAGAAGAGAATTTGTCTAGCACAACTGTGGAAGAACTGTTCTTAACCTATCAATTTTCCTGTGAGTAAATTCACTAGGTGATTTAGGACCAGTTTAAGGATAATATTCTTCTCTGTTGTAGAAAAAGGATTGTGTATGTTTATCAAGTAAGTAAAGATCACGTTTGCTACTATGTATATTATTTTTCTGTAAATGTAGCCAACAATTGGAGAGAGCTTTAGATTATGGGCAACTTGCTTAAGAGCTGGAAGAAATATTAGGAGTTAACCAGTGAGGGTTCATCAAAAATTTGGAAAATGGAAATGAGAAGCTTCTTGGGTTGCAGAGATATATAGACGTTACTATTAAATATGATGAATCACAATGAAGCAGAAGTAGAAGTCTAGCAGAAATTTAACTGGTCTCAAGCTCGGCAAAAAACGCAAAAATAATATTTCATTTGACTTTCTACTTGCTACAAATATATAAAACGATAAGACTTGGTGGGATAGACTGAACCTTGTAAACTTGTCAAAATTGGAGCCAAGCTTAAATACATGGCTTTGAATAGAGTCCATTGGTCCTATCGCCCAATAGATAACCTTAACCTTAATTGGCTAACATGACCATCACTTAAAAACTATCCAAAATACGATATCAAATCAAATCGAGACCTCCCAGAACATGGTAAGCGATCGTGTATGCGTGCGTTTGGTCCATAATGTTGTAACTGAGGTGGGATCAATGTTTTTATCCTATGTTTATCATCATGCCATCCCCTGGATAGATGTGGTGGTTATACAGGGCAAATCGTAGACATTACGCTGAATTCAAAGCAACCTTGATTTTAATTTTGTGATGGGTTTGATCTTCTCCTTCTCTTTTTGGCTTAGGTTTCTGTCAGAAAGAGAATACAAATTTTCTTTTCTAGGACTGGATGTCACTGTCATCAGCAGAGTAGATAAGAACATGCTAAACTTGCGTTTTAAGTAAAACCGAAGGATTATAAGAACATAGATCTTGTCCTTGTGTTCTCTATTTGCTAACCATTTCTTTTTATATGATATTGGGCATGCCATTTTTGGGGAATCATCTGTATATATTCTTTAGTAAAGGGGGTTCCTACTTCCTAACAAGGAATGAGGGCTCAAGTACTAAATTATTATACTGCTTATTTGAAAATAATGGTAATAATAGAATTCTGGTATTGGAGAACCCTAAAGTATATTAAGGACCTTTTCATATCTTATTAGTAACTGTGAAGAATATTATAAATTGTATATAATAAACTTGTTTCTATTACAAAGTAAACGACCCTATTTATAGGACTATAAATAA
>CAIGRR010304491.1:0-10534 GCA_903798365.1 Fraxinus sp. 1973-6204 | reverse complement strand
TCAATAGATTTTAGAAAAACAGTTCCATGTGGATTATTGACTGGAAAATTAATCAAACTTCTATCCCTCATGTCAGACCAACCATCAGATAAAATAGAAACTCCAGTTTTGCCCCACGTCTTCTTTATATTTTCAACTATATTTTCGGTAGTTTCCAATTTCTTTTTTAAAATCCAAGAGCGTAGATCATATATAGTAGGGGCTTAAAACCTCTGCGATATGAACCAATAGCCCGACACATGTTAACAAATGAAGGAGATTCTATAGCGTTGAAGGGTATTGTATTTTCGAAAAAAATTCTGCTAACATCCAAGCTGATTTTACTGCGTAGCTCTTTCGGAGTCATCTTTGGAGTTTGATTGCCTGTTTCTTCCTCATCACCAATATTTGTAATACATCTATCTACTGGTCCCCTAATGCCTCTCGTAGAATCTTGCGCTTTATTATTGTCATCTCCCTCATAGTAATTACTAAGGTGTACCATGTCCTCAAATTGTTGTAGTGAAAGGTGGTTTTTCATGGTTCCTGTCTTCATATAATCTTCAATCTCTTTTTTGACATTTTCAGGAACATTGGGACATAGAGCTACATTCTTATGTGTACATTCTTTCTGCGTATTTTCTTGTGTTAGGTGACTTAGGTCAATAATATATTTATATAGGCTAGCAGGTAGGTGTTGTAGTACTATTAAAGTAGATGAAGACTTGGCCTTTTCTAACTTTCTGGCCCAGTTTTTAATAAAAGCAAAAGGGCCAGGGTCTGAGGCGTACAAGAGGTGTGCAGCAGATTCAATTAAGGCGCACGCCTCTCAAGATTAGCCTCAGATTTCACGCCCCGAGGCACCTGTCATACGCCTCAAATCCAAGGCGCGCCTCTTGACCTTTTTTTCATACCATGATGCTAGAGTTCAATCCTCACAATTGAGAAAGCCTGATTTTAAAAAATAAAAAATAAAAATATTGCTCACGTCAGTAATTTAAATACTTAGGGAATGTATAATCTCTCTAGTTTATTGGTTGTGCCTTAGTTACTTACCAGCATGTTGTTTGATTTATTTGTTCAGGAAGTTTCAGAACCTGCAGCAGAAGCTCTTGTAAATTTGTCACAAAATTCAGATGTAGCAGGAAAGATGGTTGAAATGGACATGGTTAGAAAAGTGATGGATAATTTGTACAGAAAAGGTGACATTACTGGGCTGCTAGTTATGCTCCTTGTCAATCTCACACAGTTGGATGCTGGTATTGATTCTTTGCTTCAGGTGCCATTTTCATCTCCTTATTCTATCTGCCTTGTTCATTTTCCTTTGTACTGAAACTGTTTCTAGTTGAACACTAAAATGTTCTAGAAAGCTGCCTTTTGATACTGAGAAGGCCTTCATTAATTTCAATGTTGAAGAAAAAATTGAATGGGCATTGGAAATTATAATTATGTATTTATGTGGTATGCACTTTTTATTGCAAGTTAGAGGATATTAGCTCATACCTCCTTTTTTGAGAAATTAATTGATTATGCTTAATATGTTGATTGTTGATCCTGGATGTCAGCTTGGAGATGATAAGATGCATGGTCTGTATGTCATGAAGTTGGTGAGATCATTTTGTACATCATCCATTGAGGAAAAAGGTGAGTTCATTAGTCCATTACTTGTGTTACTGGATTTGTAAAATAAGTATTTGGTTCCATTGGAGGTAATGCATATGAAGTGGAGATAAATGTAGCAGTTGCATGGTCTATCATGCTAAAATAAATAAAGTAAATAGTACACCCCTAACCTTTTCGTAAGATTAACAAATGAATATGCTACCCTCGGTTTAGTGGTAGAAAGAGCAAAGTTGATATTCATATTAGTGTACTGTTTGACCTCTTCTATAAGAGAAGATATATATGGAGGCACTACCTATTATTACATTAGTATAAAATATAGGTATACAAGGCGAAGATACTACAATTCAATCTGCCTTACTAACTCTAGCAGGTTTGTATACCTATTATTACATTAGTATAAAATATAGGTATACAAGGCAAAGATACTACAATTCAATCTACCTTACTAACTCTGACAGGCTTGTATAGCTTTTCCTATCTGCAAGTGGAACGGTGAAATTATGTGTGTACAATTGAAGTCGTCGTAAAATGTCAGTGACAGATATGCAATAAATTCCTTACTTGGGAGTTGGGATTAACAGGTCTTGTCACAAATTTTTGGTTAATAACTGAAGGGAAATTGTATTTTATTTACCTTTTACTAAAGGAAAAGGGCAGAAAATTTGTGTTTACTATAGGTATGTACGTCTAATTTTTTTTTCGATATTAAGAAAAGAAGTTTATTTGGGTTAGGGTCGGAAAATTGTGATTCATACTAATTGTATGACATGACAAGAAGATTTACTTTTATGGAACATATTTGACTTAACTACCTTCTTTTTTTCATCTTATCAGGTGATTCTTTTGAACATGTGGCTTTTATATTAGTAAATATTTCACAGAAAGAAGCAGGAAGAAAACTTCTATTGGACCCTAAGAGAGGACTTCTGAAGCAGATCATTAGGCAATTTGATTCAGGTAGCCCATTGCGAAAGAAAGGGGTAAGTAGAAAGATTCTCTTGCTCTAGAATGTTTTGAGACCATGAAATACAATTCTTTATTTTATTTTTTTATTTTTGACCTCTCACAAATGTTCTCTTGGAAATTCAGTTGCTACCTGTTTTCTATTTCAGTTTTTTATTGGGTATGATGGCTTATTTAGTTTCCGTTTCTGGTTGCTTTTTGAGGAATTGGAGAAGCCACGTGGGGGCTTTCTCAGGCGCGTTCATATAGTAACTAACTGAAAGTAATTCTATGATAAAGAGTACGGGATATCCGGTACCATCTGAGTTACCCGAAAACATGTCCATAATTGTTGATTTGTTACACTTGTCTAAACGGCCTTTTGGCTAAGTTCCAGTGCAAGCGGATGTTTCTCTCATGGGATGGAAGTTGGAACACAGGGTAGGGAACGAGAATGAGTGAGAACAATGAAAATCCTACAAGATCTCTTTATACACCCACTGTATATTTGTTGTGTAATAATCTGTAGGTTTGAAATTAAGAACATTTTCTGTTTATTCGAAGGGCTGTTTGAGTAAGTAAAACTTGCGGACACATCAAATGAAAGCTTGTAGAACTAGAAAGAAAAATGCAGATATGATTTATTATGTGCCTTCCTTTACATCGTTGTTTTAGCAATCCTCGAATAAATACTTTGGTCAGATATCTTTTTGTATTTCAATATCTTTCTCTTCTTTATAGGTCTCCGGAACTATTCGGAACTGCTGTTTTGAAGCTGACAGTCAGCTGCAAAATGTGCTTTTGATCTCTGAGTTTCTGTGGCCAGCACTGCTTCTGCCGGTTGCTGGAAAAAAGGTGATCTATATTTAACAAAGTTTGGCCACTTATTAAGACAACCTTTTTTGTGTTTTTGAGCATATTTTGTTGTGAGTGGTATGTTATCTGGAATTTTGTCAAATCCCTAAAGAAATTGCAAATTAACTTTGATATCTCTTGATAGATTTTGTGTGCACGCAGAACCTGTTTGAACATTTTCATGACATTATGACTTGTCTGAAAATTTATTGGTTTTACTGTCTTAAGATCATTGGACGGAAACAGTTAAATTTTAGGCAAGACAATTGTATCCTATGACTGCAATCTTTAAGCTTGGATACCCTTGCTAAGTGGAGTATCTCCACAAAGATGTTAGGCAACTCAAATTTACCGTGATGTTAATTCAAGCTAAAGCCGATGATTCAGTCTGGTTTAAGTGCATTTTGAATTCTGTTTTTACTAATGCATAATGCATTAACTTGTGACAGATTTATAGTGAGAAAGATGTATCTAAAATGCCCCTTGAGCTTGGGAGTGCACTCTCGATTGAGCGTGAAGTAATAGTTGATCCCGAAATACGTGTTCAAGCGTTGGATGCTATCTACTTGCTCATTTTGCAGGTTAGTTGGCTTGTACTTGATCAACCTTGTTAGAACTGTTTGGAAAACATCAATTATTTATAGATTGAAAAGCCTTCACCGAGGTAGCCTTTTTTTTGGTGAAAAGTTAAATCAAAATCAAAATTTCCTTGGCGCCAGCAAAGATTTATATGAATCATGAAAGTTGCTGCCTTTTTTAGTATAAAGAAGTTATTGCCCTGACTTGTTTAGTGTTTTATACTTTGCTTTGTTACCTAAAGTTTGAGAACTCAGGCTACATTTTTCGAGTATGAGGATCTTGGTTCCCTTTTGAAATTATTCATTATTTTCTGAAGTTGAGAATTGATATGCTGCTAATGTTTACTGGCTTGAAGGCCTCCTTTTCTTTGGATAAGGGAGCTTGAAGAGCTTACAGGGCCTCCTTGAGAACCAATAATAAAAACATTCACATTCTCTGAGCTTTGAAGGTTGATTAGAAAACTCTAGTTTGGTCTAAAGACCGGATTGATTCCTAGGCATGATTTATGTGGAGGATATATTCCAAACATACTAAATTTCCGTTCTATTTTTTGGTGAGAATGAATTAGGAATTGAGTTGGGTTTATCAAGTTCTAGTTTTGTATACCCGCTCATATGATTTTATACCTGCTTGGTAGACAAGCTTATCAACTGATTCCTTTGGAAGTAGAATTGCCAAACTAGGTTCAGTGAAATCGTTTTGCTTAATTCTATTCAGCTTATGCAAAGGAGCAAGTTCGTGCATCTCTCTTCACCTCTTTCGACCCACCACTTGAACCAACTATTCTCTACTGTAATGCTTTGCAAGGTTTGCAAAAAATCTCCTAGCAAGTTAGCTCTTATTGTTGTGAGATTCTTGCAGGAGGCTGGTAGGAGAGCTTTCTGGTCTGTTAATGGACCTCGAATCCTGCAAGTAGGGTATGAAGATGAGGAAAATCCCCAAGTAATGGAAGCATACGAGCGAGTCGGCTCATTGGTATCCTCATCATCCCCTTTACTTTTCTCTACCGTTCATTGGTTTTCAGTAACTTGCATTATGATACTCTTTTAATTCTTTTTATTAACAGTTGATTCAAGAGAACGGAACGAGCGAAGCATCAACACAAGTGTCGGACTAGCTGTCATGGTTTGTGTTGGTTAGATGAGTTATCTCAGTGCTTGGATCTCTGTGTTATGGATCCAAATGGAGGCTGTTGATACCTGAATCCAAAATTTGTCTACTGTTGTGGCGTTAGCAAATTTTAGATAACAATAGGATAGACTTGTACTGCCAACATTAAAGGACTTGGTTTTATTCAACAGTTGTATTGATCACTTAATATTACCTTTAAAATTAGTTCTAAAGGGTTGGAATAGAATGTTTATTTGCGCTGATTTTGTTCCAAAGCTCGTCGTCTGTTCTTGGCTGGCTAAGCATCCAGTTGTTCTAGATGTTTCAGAGGGTGTTTGGAAGAGATTAAAATCGGATTAAAATTGAAAAATTAGCCGATTTTTATTAGACGAGTGTGATTCAATAACGATTATATTTTCAATTTTAATTGGATTTTGAGCTATACAGAACAAGCTCTCAGTAAAGAATTGATCAAAAAGGTCTCAAGTAGTTGATTTTGAATTTGTTGAGAACACAAGGTCGGGTAGGGAAAACTTGCCTCAATCTATCAGAAATATCACTATTCCGTTTCAATTATCCACTCAACATGTGTGAACATGAGTAAGATTCAATAACCGATAAAAATGCAATGACATTTAAAGCAATTCATATGATAACGAAACATAAAAGTGATTATAAGCTTCTTCTTCTTGAATTTTTGATCTTTTAGGAATGTGTATTAGAACGATCCTTTTCGTAAGATAAGAGGACTGAAATACGAGAAGAAAAGAAAGGGTTGAATCTGGTTAGGTAACACTTTTCATGAGCACAACCTTCAAATTCCCGCCATTGCTCTTTTCCGAGTAATTCCTTTTACTATAAATTTCCATTTCCATTTTATCTCTTCACTGCCCACAAATCCAAATATAAGTAGAAAATTGAATAAAATTCAATTCTGCACAATGGATATGTCAGAGATGGCCAAGAAATTGGGCTTTTCTGAATCCAAACAACTCATCCTTCACGCCGCCGAGCTCCGCCGCCGAGCCGACATCCATTTTGACTCCTCCATCATCGGCGTTGTGAGTTTCTTTCATTTTTCTTTTGTATTTTAAGAACCCATTTCAATTTTATGCTCATTTCGACCGTTAGTATTTATTTGTTTGTTTCTTGGATAGGGGGAGATTTGCAAGGCTATAATTTGCTTAGAGATCGCTGCTTCCAGGTACAATTCTTGATTCTTTCCCCTATATTAACTTTTCGGTTCAATGATTGTTGTAACATATAAAACAAAAAAAGTCTTAAACCTTCAAAATTAAAGCTAATTTTAATATTGCAGTTTTCTTTGTTTTAATCAGTTTTAATACAAAATAATTTTAGAATGTAACCTGTATTTTAATTAGATTAATGTTGATTATTGTGGGGTTGATTTAACATTATAAAAGAAGGTGATATTATTTCATAACTATGACAACCAAAACTTGAAAGAATATTCATTGTTTGTTTTATACTATTTTGGCAATTCGATGAGAGACTCGTTCTTTATCTACCTATTATCTTGGGGCCGTGTAGTGCCGAAAGTACTCGTACGAAGAGGAGACAATACGACTTTAGAACAACGTCTTTGACGTGACTTCCTGAAGCATGTTTTCTAGTTCTCTACTTATATTATGGGTGTGTTCAGTAGAGATTAAAATCTGATTAAAATTGAAAAACTAGCCGTTATTGTTGACTTTTATTATATGAGTGAGACCCAATAACGGCTATATTTTCAATTTTAATTCGATTTTGAGCTGTAACAAACAAGCTCTATATGTTTATGTTATTGTTGAATTCTTATATTTATGTTATTTAATTGATTATGTTAATTGATAATTAATATACACACAAATCATCCATTTTTTGCAACAATGATTTTGTAGTAATTGTTATAGGATGGAAGTAATATTTGATCATCCGGCTGCAGTAAAATTGAGTGGGCTGTCTGAAAAGGCTTACAATAGATCCTATAATTCAATGCAAAATAGCATTGGTATCAAGTTAGTATTCATTTTCTTTTTAAAATCTTTGTTACTTCTGTATATGATTTTCTTTGCGTTGCTCAATTTTGTTCTTTTTTGGGCTAATAATTTGTAGGAACAAGCTTGATACAAGAGAGTTGGCAATTCAATTTGGATGTATTAGGCTCATCCCTTTTGTCCAGAAAGTATTGTCTTTGTAAGTATTGGACAGCTATCAGTTCTTTTTTGATTCCAAGGAACATAAATAGATGTATCTATCATTCTTGTTTAAAATTCGATTCATTAGTAGCATCTTGATTCTACACTGAGATCTATTACTTAGTGCTCGATTTTCTATCTCATGTTAAGGGAAATGTTTTGCATGAAAACATTGATACAGCGATAATAAATAGTACTTCTGTTGGTTTTTAGGTATAAGGATCGGTTTATTGCCTCACTTCCATCCTCCCGTAGAGCAAGTACTGACATCACGCGGCCTGTGTTCACTGCTGCAGCATTCTACCTTTGCGCTAAAAGACACAAGGTTTGCAATATTTCTATAATGCATGTCAGTACTATGTACACTCTTTGTAGATGAAAGCATGTCCTGATGTTATATTATTGATCAATACTTGAAAGTCTTGCAGCTTAAGATAGAAAAATCTAAGTTGATCGAGCTCTCTGGCACATCAGAATCTGAATTTTCAAGTGTAAGATTAGCTATTTGTAATTGAATATTGTGCAGATGTAGAGACAGAGAGTAATACTAGAGATTATTTATCGTAATTTCAGGTATCAGCCTCAATGACAGACCTCTGTTTTGATGATTTTGGGAGAACACGAGAAAAAAAGGATTCTAAAGAAGATAAAGGGAACCGTGGTAATTCTTATAACTATTATTCATAGCATCTGTCTAATTTTTCAATTCTATTTGTTGCCTTTTTCGGGTAAATAGTTAACAGACTTTTCACCACTTCAAGCATTGCAGTACTTTTAACAATGAATAAATTGGATATCATTTATTTTATCAAGCAATTGGTTGTACATTTTCTTGGTCCTTCAAATGCAGAGCTTCTAGATGTGCTCCCAGAAAAAATTAGGGTTGAGGATGATGGCCCTTTATCTGATGATGGCGAAGAGGTAAATCGTGACCATGATGTTCTAACTATTTTGATCTAAATTTGCTGGCACGTGTATTTGGAAAACATTAAAAAAGAAACAGAAGAAACAACTTATGCATGGCTTGTTACGCTGATGATTTCAAATGTGTAGGTTTGTGAATCATGAAACATGAAGGCATGAGATCAGCTGAAAATTCATAATAGCTACTAGCTAGATGTTAATTTCCATGGACCTCCTACAATACATCCTGTGGCATATTTTTCATTTATCTTCGTTTTTCGGTTATATGGCCTCATTTCTCCTCTTTATTATACAGTCTTTTATTTACCTCATTGTTTACTAAAAGCTTTTAAGGTGTAATGTGTTTTAAATAATAGTTAAGTCTAATAGTTACTAAAAGCTTTTAAGGTGTAGTGGAAAAGTCTCCTTTATGTACCACAAAAGTACTGTACTTAGATGTAAGAAAATACATTAAAGAAAGGTCCTTAAACTCCTTCCTTCTCTCTGCCCTCCCCTGCTTTCTTTACTTTGCTGTTCCTTCATCTAAGTGCTGCAATTACTCTCATAAACACAACCGATTTTGGCACCTACCAGCTGAAAATACAGCCAACATTGTGGTATCAGAGGATCTGGGTTGGATTTCTTTAATTGCAGCAGAGGTTTAGCAAGAAAGGTTAAAGAAATAGAGGGGTTTTATGAAAAAGAAGATGACAAGAACAAGCGGTTCGAGTGGGAGTTTACTGCAACCATATGTACCAGATTTTATAGCCAAAATTATGATTTTTGGTCTGTGAAGATGAAAGCACTGTTTCTATCAGCAGATATGTGGGAAGTGGTGGAGGAAGGATATGAAGAATGTGGTGAAGATGTGATGTAGGACAATCTTATTTATAGTAGNATGAAAGCACTGTTTCTATCAGCAGATATGTGGGAAGTGGTGGAGGAAGGATATGAAGAATGTGGTGAAGATGTGATGTAGGACAATCTTATTTATAGTAGGATATATATAATAGGATTTCTTCTTGTAATAGAACTTTAGCTCTTTTTTTCTTTTTTATTTAGAATATGATTTCTTCTTCTTTCTTGATTAGAATAGAATTTATTCCTTCTTTTAGATTATTACTTTAGGTTTCTTTTCTTTTAAGGATTTTAGTTTAATTTCCTTCTATTAGTAAGATTAGGTATTTTGCCCATATATTTGTACACTTTTCAATGATTAAATCAATATAATAAAATTATTCTCTACAGGTTTTCGAGTTATCCATCTTTCTTCTTGTGTCAAGAATTTTAATTCTTCTTCCACACTAAAATTGGTATCAGAGCAAGGATTTTACTGGCATGATGACAAAGGATGGTATTAGTAGAGACTAAGTTGTAGTCTTGTAGATGATGAACGGAGGTTTGAAGACATTGAGCACAGACTTGCTGGGCTTGAAAAACTTTTGCGATGTCCAGCAGACTTTAACTGCATTCATCGCCAAGGGTAGGCATTCACAACAATCCCAGATATGGAAAATTATATTTTGGCGAGATTCCGTTGGAGGATGATGAGCGATAGCAATTCGAATAGGAAGAAGACCATATACCGAACCCTAGAAACTGTCGATCTCTTCCAACCAATTTAAGGAAAAATCATAGAAATCTCAACCTTGGAGGACGATCCATTATTGATCAAATCTGCAAGGATACCACCTACCCATCGTTGACAAAAATACAATACAACACTGACCAAATAACAATCCTAGAACTCGGAGGAATGAAGTCGAAGGTGTCACTTTCTTCGGGCCGAATCCTAGGGCACATCTTTGCAACATTTACAACTTCGAGGTTTACAACAGATATGGAGCAGGTAATTTTCAACATCAGAATATTTTCAAGATAACGCCAACGATTTTCGATGGTGGGATGCTCCGATCCTAAATTTTTAGCCACCGATAGATCCATTCTAATAAAGAGATCTACGAGACTTTGGAGAATTATTTAACGAAGAGATAACGTGATAAAGACAATTTGGCCCCAAAGTTTATGAACTTGACCAAGTTACCTCCCAAACTCATAGGCAAGGTCAAAAAAGGCAAGAGTTTATGTTTCGCGCTGAAAGTCGGGTCTCGCTAATAATTAAGAGATGGTTCAGACGATTGTGTAAGAAACAGACTTCTTGATACAAAGTCCCAAAAATGGGTGCTTTATTGATGAAGATTTACAATCGGCGAGAAGCGAAATGCCTCCAAGGGGCGCAAGCACACAGAACAATTGAAAATTAAATGCGATAAAAGTAAAGGAAATGAAACTTACATATTCTCTGTTCGAGAGTGTTTGATTCGGGGTCCTTTCTACCATGC
>CAIGRR010304486.1:0-20915 GCA_903798365.1 Fraxinus sp. 1973-6204 | reverse complement strand
GATGTGAATATGCTTTTTTTTTTTTCCTTTGGTCTTATAAACTTACATACATTAATTTAAACCAATTTTTTTCCTCTTTGATGATAATCATATGCATAATTATTGGAATTGTGCTAAATTATGAATTCCTTTATTAGTTTAGCTCAACTTCTTAGGAATATTTATGTCCTTGACATAGAATCTCTGTTTTCGATTTATATATATTTTTGTAGGTTGAGCCCAAAAGCCAAAAATTGCTTATTCATTGTAAACAAATACAAAACATGATACTAAAATCAGTCCCTTGGACATTCTAATATGCAATGAATAATGTTATATGTACATATTGGGGATCATCCCCATATGATGTGGAAAGTAATGTGGGGGTAAAATGATAAGGCATGTATGTATATGAGACCCGCTTTATTGGCCTTATCATTTAGTGCTACATCACATGGGGATCATACTCAGTTTGTACATGTAGCATTACACTATGAAAGAGTCTGTACTACATCAATGAAACCTGTTCTGTGAATAAAAGGTATATAGGACTTTTTAAATGCGTATGTTCTCCTAGAAGAAATGAAATGACAATCCTGAACATAAAGGAAGCCTAAAATATGCAGAACTGCTATATTTATCTTAAGATTTAGTGATTTACTGTGTGGCTTGTAGACTCTTTGAGTTCCTATCTTAGTGCTTGGTAGTTCTAGATGGTGCATTCTACAGTGGTTACTCTATCCTTGTGCTGAGCTTTATATTTTTGAATTTATTTTCTTCTTAAACCCCTGAATCTTTCTCTATTACATGTCAGTTATTGTCTTTCTTTTGGGCCCTTTATTGTATTAGTGAATTCATTATGTGGATGCATGAGGGTTTCTTTATACATAACTCCACGAGTTGAATTGAAATTGCAGGCAAGCGAAGGATGCACTGAAGATACTTAATAAACAACGGGGGAATAAAAACCCTAAAATACAGCTTCTTGCATTATTTGTAAGTACTTTGCATTTTTCTTTCTTTCTTAGATATGCTCGTTTTATCCTTTACCAAACATGTTAAATTTTTCATAACCTCATGGACACTATAACATTAATTTTCTGGGTAACAAGTTTATTGGGAAGTTGGTTGCTAGAAATTTCTAGTTTCATTGTGTGGACATGAGGAAGTATAGTTCTGTATGAGTGTTTATAGAGATGTGGTCAAAACTTCTCATCATAATTGTTCTTCAGCAATGTCTATAGATAATAAATATGTGCTTTCATCCTCCACAAGGTAAATAAGCTATCCAAATAGTTAATTTGTAACGGTGGTACATTCTCGTTGGGATTGTCTTGAAGAAGTCAAATTTAGGTTATGTTTTTGAGCCTGAACTGATGCATTACTTCTTGTATTGGCAGATATATTTCTCCTAAAGTAATGTTTCAATGTTATTAAGATAAATTACTTTCATTGCACCTGTGAGATCATCCATTCTGTTCCTCTTTCAGATACAGTAGCTTAGTGTGTGTTTTTATCTTTTTCATTTGATGAATCAAAATATGTACTTTTGTAAAAAGAAAACAATATAGCCCTTTACACATATTTGCCACTTGTAAGACAGAAAATACATATATTTTCTTTACTTACTCTAGTTTAGAACCTATATATAGGTACGCTATTTAAGACATTTAATTGAAGTGTAACCTGATAAAACTGATTATTTTTTAATATATGATTCAGGTTTTGGAGACTCTTAGTGAAAATTGTGAGGATAATGGGTTTCAGCAGATACTGGAGTGGGACGTTTTACATGACATGGTGAAAATTGTAAAGAAGAAGGTGGTGCAGCTCTTTTAGCTATGATATCAATCTTTTTCTTTATTGGGATCCTAATCTATCTTTCACATCTCGCTTATTATTGACTTCTGCAGTCTGATTTAAATGTGAGGGAGAAAATTTTAATAATGATAGATACCTGGCAAGAAGCTTTAGAAGGACCCAGGGGAAGGTTTCCCCATTACCATGCTGCCTACAATGAACTGAAGGTGACTGTTATCTCTCTATTTCTGCTTGTTTTTTAATGAATAGTGATGATGATGAAAAAGAATCTAAAATCTTGTTCACGGTAATGTCAAGTTCTATCTAGTGCTGTTTACCAAACATGCACTTCCACTATAATTTTAATGTAAAACTAATATCTACTGTGTTTCTTTTTCTTCTGGAGAAGTGGAATGAAACTTCACTTCTTGATACTGGGTGGGGTCGGTTTAAAGGTTTTGGGGGATGGGGGGTGGGGTGAAGAAATGAGCTACTCTTGTTTGGATTTTCATCAACTCACAAGTCATTTGCATTTGACAATTGACAGGTTGCTGGTGTAGAATTGGCCCCTCGAGAGGAAAATAGTGTACCTTTGTTCACTCCACCACAAACACATCCTGTAGTTCACGCTGCTTCTGCATATGAGGAAGCTGCCGTTCGGGCCTTTCTTCAGGCTGATCCTTCTGGACTTAGGTATATCCTACTTTATGGGCTTGTGAGAAAGCTTTAGTCATATATGTATAGAAAGGTTTAATTAGTATGGTCGTCTATATGTTTAATCTCAACAAAGCTTTTCACTCCAAGTTAAGCATTTCCTATGTTCACATGAATTTTTCATCTTATAAACTTTTTTATATCATTCCTTATACAGTTTGCCCGAAATTCAAAATGCTGAGGGACTTGCTGACGTTTTAACTGAAATTCTTGTTGCATTGGATCTGAAAAATTCTCAGGTTAAACTTCTTTTACTCTTCCTCTTCCTTTTTCATTTTTTTTCCCTCTTTGGAAGATTCGTTAGTGCTTTATGCTTGTTTCTTTTGCCTCACATATAATCCTAGAAGTTTTTCCCCTCTGATTCAAGGGGTAAAATCGTTCACTCTTTTATTGGATACAACCTTTTCACTAATAGTTTCTTGTGCTCAGCATTTATATTCTCAGCTGCCTCACAATATGAATTTAACTTAGATTCGAGTCTCTACTGTTATTGTAGTTGCAAACATATAATTTCTTTCCAGTGCGAGGGAGAAATATAATTGTAATTAAATGTGAAAATCTTAAACTATTTGATAATAGTTGATCATGAATTCTCTGGTATAAATCAGAATTGTATTGTTTAATTCATTTCCTTAATATTTGCATTATAGTTCTATGAAAATCTAGTGCTAAGAGTAATGTAGAATTGGGGTTCTCAACAAAATTCAGTTCATAGAATTTATACAGACATAAATCATACAAGCACTTTCTGCTACATTGCAGAAATTTGCTGACTTTGTTGCTTTTTGTGATTGGCAACATCACTTTAAGTACTCTATTATCGATATGAAATTATTAGGGGATGGTGTCTAAGGTCAAATGGGAACATCTCAGTTAGAAACGATTGAATAAGAAATAAATTATGTCTTAGTGACTCGGGGCTTTAATCTTTGAGTCGAAGTGACTCCAAGTTGTTATTGCACTCGTTGACTGTGATATTCTCCTAAAGCTATTCAGGGATTCATGCTTTTGTGATTTTAAGTTGTAATTTGAGCATTTTGTTCTTAAAGATATTCTAGAATTCAAGTTGATGTGATAGAAATACTACAACATCTACACATACGATTTTGTCCTGAAGTAATGGACCAACCTCGTGTATATTCAGTTAAATCATTGAACCTTCATTTGGCTATAATATATTGAAACAACTATCCTCGTGAAAAATGCTAAATTCTGGAGAGCATTCATACTTGTCCATCGTTAATATATTGGCTTTCAACATAGGGTGTGAAGGACGAGGTGATCATTGACGTGGTTGAGCAATGCCGTTCATACCAAAAGCGTGTCATGATTCTTGTGAACAATACTGCGTAAGAATGTTACCTAAATTTATTCATCAGTCATTTGCAATTTAATAAATGTGACACTAATTTCTACTTTCTTTGGCAGAGATGAGGATCTTCTATGCAAGGGATTAGCATTGAATGATAATTTGCAGCGAGTTCTTACTCGGCATGATGATATTGCCAAGGGAACACCTATGGTTCCGGTGGCAACAAGAGAAACCCCAATCGCACCTCTTATGAATGTGAATCAGGAGGATGATGAGTCTGAAGATGATTTTGCTCAGTTAGCGCACAGGTAATTTTAAATTTAATGTAATGTGTTATGTTATTCTTCTGTTCGTGTCATGGTCTGCGAGCTTGTAGCTTCTAGGATAGGCAGTCAATTGTTAAATAGTGCAAATATGGATATGAGGAGTACTTATCTACATATTTGTTTGTTTGGAAAATTGCATCGCTAGTCCCCAATCTATTATCAGAGTAGCAAGTTGGTCCTCAACCTTTAAAAAAACCGACTTGGTACTCAATATTTCATTATAGCTTTGCTGCATAACTCCCCAGTGACTAAATCGTCAAAATTTCCTTGAATTGTCACGTGGCCTTGATGGAAACATGCATCCCATCGAAGTTCTTGACACCAGCTTAAGTTGGGAAATAAAACCTAGCTTCATAAATCTGGCGTGACAATCCAAAGAGAGTTAAATGGCTTCTGTTGTTGGCATTGATTTTCCAACTATAGTGAAAGGTTGAGGACTAGCTTGCATGCCACTTGGGCAATAAGTTGGGGGTAATAGTGGGATTTTGCCTTGTTTCTTGTTGGAACGTATAGGGGTTCAAAATACCATCAACGCTCGAGGACTCGGAGAAATCGCTTTTACATTACCTTCCCAACTTCCAAGAATATCTGCGTGCTAGTTCAGTTGTGTTCGTATTGAGGTTTATATACTAGATTTAAGTTTATATTTATTTTCGTCTACTTTTTTTGCATTTGCAAAATTGTGTTCAAGTATGAAATAATGACATAATTGCAGATCATCAAGGGATACACTACAAGGACATGGACCAAAGCCGGTTGTTGTCAAGAGCGAACCCAAACCAATCAACCGAGTTCTTCCTCCACCGTCATCAAAGAAACCAACTAGTACCAACTCTGGAACCGTTGATTTTCTCTGTGGTGATGTTTATGGGACTGAAAAATCTTTGGGAACATCTGGATCTACAACAATCCTCGAGCCGAGTCCAACACTATCTCTTTCACCCATCAATGATTCCATAAATCCCACAACATCATTGTTTGCCCCAAAAACTACGTATGACGAATCTGCTCACACAAGCAAATCTGCCGACCAATTGCCTCCGGCTCCTTGGGATGTTTCATCCCCTGGCACCCATCCACCTCCACCAAGGTATAATCAAAGACAACAGTTTTTCGAACAAGAGTATCCTCATGGCAGCAGTCCCTCTCATTCGAGTAGTGGAGTGAGGGAATTCCTGAATCCCTCAATCAAATCATCAATCCCGACTAAACAAGGAATACCAGATGCACTTTTTAAAGATTTGGTTAATCTTGCAAAGACCAAATCATCTCCTAATCCTAACAGGTCCTTATAAGTGATTAGTCGGTATAGATTATTTTCGGGTGGTACTGAGTGATCCTTGATTGGTTGATACCGTTGGTTTTAAGTCATCGTTCAGACTTCAGATAAATTACGGATAGAAACTCGGTTGTTGATTTTGTGAGCATTTATGGCTATTATGTTTATGACTTGGAACTTCTCCCTGGATATGAAATTGTGAATGTATATTGTTCTTTTTCTATGGCAATGGGTTTTTCTGTAAGATACTCTCTTTGGGTTTTTGGCTGGTGTTTTCTATACTCATAACATTGGGATATCATACAAATTCAGGGCAAAAGCAAGAAGTGCTAAGGCATATGTTTTTTCTTTTGAAAACAAACTAATGTCTTATCAATCTTGATAACAATTCTTTCCTGTAGAAAACTTGAGAGCTTCGACTGAGTCTGCTAGCACATCTCATTTCGTATAGGATCCCCAGAACCTGATTAGTAGCAGGATCGAGAAGCCAAACTACTTTTGGAACAATCTTAAATAACTAGGATTACAAACTCAAAATTCGAGGATGAAACCTGGAAGCCATAAAGCATACTTCCCTGGTCATCAATAGCACCGAACTCATAATGCAAGTCTGCAGGGATAATCAGCAGTTGTTTCCCTGCACAAAAGTGCTAATTTGTTCCAAAATCATAAAGGGGTGGGGGTAGATATAACAAGGTAGCCTGAGTTAGTACTTGGAAAATGTTCGAACTCGAGCAGCTTCAGGATTGATTTTGAGCTAGAGCTGGACTCTTGTTCAGTTCTGTGATCCACAAGCAGCTGGAGCCAAAATTGTGCTGTGCTGATACATATTGAGCTAGAGCTTGCTCGAAACATCATTGTAGGCCTCTCCTTATATCGTTCTCTTAAGAACTTCTCTGCCAGCCTAGCAACTTCTTTTGGCTGCTAAATTTAGAACTGCATCAGCAAACAACGTGCAAGAATTTCAGGCAGACGATCATCTCTACTAGAAGAAATAAAATACTTACCCAGAAACCATTCTCCTTCGGTCTTGTTGATTGATCTGCATGCACAACTTCAACTCCTCGCGAGTAAGACCTCTGGCCGAGTATTTGGTGATTGAGACATAAAACAAAATACTTGGCCAGAATTCTTTTTCTTGAATTGTGTTGTAAAAACTCAACACCTCCTCTTCTATCAATAGCTTTACAAGGTGATTAACATGCCTCAACTAACCTGTCACCATGTGTCTCAATTTCTTTAGGTCTTGTTCCTTATGCACAACACATAAACAATGTCTTGTTTTAGTTGGAGCTGCACAGACCTACATTTGTGCAAATCTAACGTTATAATCAGAACTTCATCAATTTCTGTCTTTTATTTTTTTTTTCCTGAAAAATTGATGCCCCTAATAGTGTTTGTGGTCGATTTGGCTCGCTTTCTTTTTCTAGATTTGTTGTTTTTTATGAACTTAAATGTCCACGATGTCATGTCAACTTCTTCGTGAGCACATCGTTATGGTGTAAATGTAGCATTTGTAAGATAAGGAAAGAGTGGATTAAATAGGAAAAATTTATCTCCCTTGCAGGTGAATCTCTAGACCCCTTTTTATAGGATTCACTTGTAGATCTGACCAGCTAGATCAATGGACACTCTGGTCCCGAGAGAAAAATGTGAAGGAGGTAGTACTTGAGGAAATTTACTCTTCAATAGACTTGTTTTCCCACAAAAATTTAGTAGCCATCTGGCTTAGGAAGGGAATTTTATAAGAAAGAATAAGAATTGCACATGAAAACTCAAGACTTGTTGATTTGCTTACAAATGTCAAGAAAGAGACAAAGTTGAGAGAAAGTTCCTCACTGAATTTTTTATTATATGAAAAACTGAATGCCGTTAAGGCTTACAATCCTTAATCTTAAAGATCAATCCACAACAAATGAAATTGAATTCCAAATTTATTTACTAAAACAAAATTACCCAAAAAAAAAAAAAGGGTTTTTTTTGGAAACAATGAAATTTGGCCGAAAAAGGTTTTAAATGAGGGACACTCCTGAGTTTTGTTTGTCGGACCATTTTAATTCAAAATTGACCTAAACTTCTCGACTGGAAAATTATTTATGACTACGCTGTCTCATTTTTTCATAAAATCTTCTTGTGAATCACATCATCATCACATCACATTTAAAGTTAGTTGGCCATGGTCAAGGTTCATCACTTAATTAATTCACAAACATTTGGCAATCAAAGTAGGACTAAATTCAATTGTTTTGCAGAGCACAAAAACTTGATGTTGAAAAGGATTAGTCGGATCATCAATGTCTTGTAGGTTTTAACAAAGAATTTCATTTACTAGAGTTACAGATGGCCTTGTTAGTTTTGCCTTGTACAAAAACCTACATAACCATTGCTTCTCGAATCTCGATAGTCATCACTACTTTTATATGTAGACCTATTATTTTTTAGCGAACTACAGTAATAAATGACTTTATTGACTATGGGTTGGGTGCAATAGTGGACGAATATCATCTGAAAATTCTACTTGATATCAAAGTGATACCATCTGTAACTCTAGTCAAGGAATTTTTTGCTAGAGTCTCTTCAGAAATTGATGATAGACTAATCCTTTCCAAACTCAAGTTTATGTGACCTCAGGTTTTCGCAATGAAGAACAAAATTTAGTCCTACTTGACTGAGATATGGTTGGAAATTGATGAGTGCTGAACACCGAATATGGTCAAATGAGCTTCAACCGGTATGCGACTGACACTGAACTTCGTGAGACTAATAAGCTTCAAATAAGGTTGCACAAGGAATTGCAGAACCCAAATTCATCTTGCAATTTTTTTTCTCCAACTAATTTAAGATAGAAGATTGTTGGAGTATGACCCAAATTCCTATTGGACTAGAATTGGGTCGCCTAATTAATAAAAGGAACAAAAGTCTTCTTAGTTTGGAAATCCAGTTTAAAAATGGATCAAAACTCATCAAGAATTGAAAGTTTGATAGGAAAAAGACTTTGGAATTAGTGATGTCAAAAAAATTCGTCCCGCCCCGATGCTGCCCTATCCTGAATGGGGCAAAAAAAAACTCGCCCCGACGGGTGGGTAGGTGGGGTGGGGTGGGGCAGGACGGGAAGGGGTACCCCACCCCGGCTAAGGTGGGGCAGGACGGGGTGGAAAACAACCTTGTATGTGTTGGACTAGAGAGATGGCGCTCAGGGGCCAAGTCGCGGCGCCTAGGCTCCCAAAACATGAGGAGAGGTAGGGAGATGCCTGCTAGTGGCGTTTAGGCGCCACCTGTTCGAAAGAAAAGTCTCCTATTGCAATTCTGAATGAAATTCGTGTATTCTACTTCATCCATAACACTTGTAACGAGTTTCTATATGCACTCCACATGATATAACCATGAGATAATATAACAAAAAAAATTTGTATAGCATTGAAAAATATCAAAGTGAAGATCTAGCCATCTCGATTATATATAGAGAGAGACTCGTATATTTTTAGATAGGTTGAAAGTCTTACTAAATCATTTTGTACTCTTTTGCTATTGATCATAGTGAATTCTCCGTCTTTGTTCGTAGGTTTCTCGAATTTGGATTTCCACGTCAAATTTTATGTTCTTGTGTTATTCTCCTCATCTTTTCATACTTTCTTGGTTTTAATATTCATAACAGGTTGTATAAGTTCTATAATTGGGTTATTACAAATTGATTTATTTTCTAATAAGTAGTATCACAGCCAAGGATCGAAGTTCTTGGGAGAGCTAGTTTGGTCTCGTATTAAAGTAATATTTAATCAACTAGGATAAGGTTTGATTGTTTCAGAATGGCAAGTATGAAGTTTTGGTAGATCAAAATGCAAATAGTTCTTGCTCAATTGGATTTAGATAATGCTCTGTTGAGACTGGATAAGATGCCCTCTAATTTGATATTGGAGAAACAACGTATGGTTCAGAAAGCCTTTTCACAGTTACATATTCATATTTCAAATCAAATTCTTCAGAACGTGGTAAAGGAGAAAGTCTGCATTATGGTTGAATTTTAAGTAGTTATGTATGACACGGAGTCTAACCGGTAAACGTATCTAAAGCAGCGTTCATATTCTCATCTTTTATTAGAAGGTGGATCATTAGAAGATCATATGTCTGTATTCAAGGAAATCGTCGTTGATTTGGAGATTATGAAAGTCAAGTACAATGAAAATAACTTAGGGTTGATTTTGCTATGTTCGTTGCCCACTTCACATATGACGTTTAGGGACACATCTTGTACATTCGTGATACTCTTACCATTGACAAGGTTTATAACGTGTTTTATTCTAGAGAAAAGATGAAGCGGGTTGTCGTTGGATCGGAGGCTCGGGCAGTTGTTTTGTTGTTCATGAGAGAGAATCAGGGGGTCATGGAAGGGGCGGATCTAAAGCTAATTACAGTGATATAGTTTGTTTTTTTTGTAAGAAGAAGGGGCACAACAAGAGAGACTACTCAAAGTAGCAGAACATGAATAAATTAGTTGCTACAAATCAGAAAGGACAACCTAGCAATTCCAGTGAAACTAGTTTTGTAGAAGAAGACTACAATGATGGAGATCTTTTGACTATTTCTGACGGTGAGTCCAAACATGACGATGACTGGATTCTTGAAATGGCTTACACTTTTCATATGTATCCAAATAGGTATAGGTTTGCAACATATGAAAATGTTACAAGGGGTTCCGTGGTAATGGAAAATAATTTGCCTTATAAGATAGCTAGTATTGGTAAGGTCAAAAGCAAGATGTTCGATGGGATGGTTAGGACACTGGGTGATGTGAGATATGTTCCAGGCTTGAGGTGAAATGTTATCTTCTTGAGTACTCTTGATTTAAATTGGTACATGTATACCAGTGGATGTGGAGTTCTGAAAGTTAGCAAGAGTGTCAGAGTAGTGATAAAGGGGCAGAGGAAGTCCCAATTATATGTCTTGTAGGGTTCTATAATTACAGAAGATAAAGTTATCATCAAAGGAGATGTTAGAACTCAGGATGGGTTCAGTGAGGATGATATGATTGTTCATATCCTTTGTAACCAATTAAAGATTGTATTATACTTATAGTATTTGAATTATAGTTTGTGGGGAATAGAAGTGGACTTACGAGAAGGAAATGATTTCTATTCAATTGCGGACTTATCTTCAACTCAAGATTACATAGGTATGACTTCCTATCACATCCCCTCAATTTAATTTTACTACATACACTATATTTCACTAGGTACGTTATTTTTACCAATACATGTATCCCAAACTTCTAAATTCATGAAACTAAATTAAATACGTGAAATAAGTGTTTATTCTTCGAACATGCTCCTTAAACATGACTTTTACAGACTCCAGATAAGATACTTAAAGCCTTGGAAGTATTGAACTTAGAGCCTTGATGAAAATGTCTCCAATTTGGCCTTGAGATTTTACTTAACTAATCTCACCACTTTGTTTACAATGCATTCGTGCATAAAATGATATCGGGTGTCTATATGCTTGCTACGCTCATGAAACAACGGATTCTTTGCTAAAGCCATGGCTGGTTTGTTATCCACACTTACGACAATAGGCTCCCTCTTTGATAAATGAAGCTCTTTCAATAGATACCTCAGCTAAACTGCTTGAGTAACACAAGAATTGATAGCTACATACTCTACTTCACAAGTTGACATAGTAACAATCGATTGTTTCTTTGAGCTCAAAGTAAAAGCTTTGTTAACCATGTAAAATACGAACCTATGATACTCTTTCGATCATCAATATCTCTACCCCAATCACTATCATTGAAACCTCTAATTCTGAATTCATTAGAGGCATAATAATGTAACTCGAAATCAAGAGTACCTTTGATGTAACGTAAAATCCTCTTTGCGGCTATCAAATGTGTAGTTGTTGGAGCCTCCAAATAACGACTAACCAATCTAACTTCGAATAATACATCAAGCTTTGTACAAAATAAAAGTCCCAAACATCCAACTAAGCTTCGAAACAAGATTGGGTCCACCTTTGCACCATCATCATATCTAGAAAGTTTGTAGCCACATTCTATTGGAGTGTTAACTGGATTGCAATTACTCATGTTTAAATTCTGTAATTTTTTTTTTTTTTTGAATAATTTTTTTGTGAGATGAAAATGTCTTGCTTTACTTTTATCCCAAGATAATAGGTCATAAGTCCTAAATATGTAATCTCAAATTCCCTGTACATTTTTCTCTTGAATTCTTCAAACATTTTAGGATTGTTGTCTATAAAATTAGAGCATCAACATATAGGAAAACAATTAGAAGTCCATTGTCATGCACCTTAATTTAGAGAGCATGCTCATAAGGGCACTTGGTAAAGCTAATCTCTTGGGGAATATTTATCAATTCGACAATTTCAAGCTTCTGGTGCTTGTTTAGCCCGTAAAGAGCTTTCTTTAATTTCAACACTTTGTCTTTATTTCCTTTCACAACGAAGCCGACGGGTTACTACACATAAACCTCCTCTTCAAGATAGCCATTGAAAAATGCTTACTTGACATCCACTTGGAAAACCTTCCACGTGTTTTGAGGAAATTATCAACCATATGGTCTCCAACCAAGCTACTGGAGTGAAAACTTCATAATAGATGCCTTGACGCTACTTGTATCCTTTCATAACAAGTCTTGCTTTGTATCTTTCCACATCTTTTGAATTTTTATTTGGTACACGCTTTTGACTCTAATGGCAGCGTGTCTTTTGGGAAGAGTTGTTAATTCCCAAGTGTAGTTCTTCTCAATTTCTCATATTTTTTCTTTCATGGATTTTCTCCATTTCTCATCCTCGGCAACTTCATTAAAATCTATGAGCTCAATATTTGCAAAGTGATAAAAGAAAGTAGTAGTATCAATTCTCTTGGTTTCCTCGTATATATCATTAATAAGTCTCCTTTTACGCAAAGGCCTTTCACTTGAACTTCTTTTAGAAGCATCAATTTCACCACGTGATGGAGATGGCGGGGGAGTGGTGATCTCGTGTCTTTTTTCATTGTCATCTTTTTCTTCCAAACAAGGAAGAAAATCATAGCTGTCTTCTTGAACATGTTAATTTCACGTTGCTTTTTCATCAAAATTCACACTTCACTAACCGTCACTTGGATTGTAAAGCTTATAGCCTTTTGTTCTTGAACCGCCAACGAACACACATTTTTTACTCTTGTCAACAAGATTCGAGAGCTTTTCATAAAGGAAATGGGCATATGCAACGCATCTACATACCTTCAAGTGAGATATTGATGGTTTTATCGCATTCCATGCTTCAAGTGGAGTATTGTGGGCTAAAACATTTGTTGCACACCAGTTCAACAAGTAGACAACACAATCGATAGCTTCTACCCAAAATTCTTTTGGCATTTTCTTTATATTCATCGTGATCCTTGGTATATTGAGAATTGTTCGATTCTTTTTTTCAATAACAACATTAGTATTGCCACATGCAACTCGTGCAACCCCATGCAAAATGACCAAGTTTGCAACACTGTTTCAATTTGCAAAATAACTTGGTGATAGAACTTATACCACAAGTTATGAATATTAAAGCTAAGAAAATATGAACAACATGAAAAGAATCACACAACAGCACAAGATTTAACGTAAAAAGCCAAATCCAGGAAAAAACCACGAGCAAATGCGAAGAATTCATTATAATCAATAGCAAAGAAGTACAAAATGATCTCAAAAGAATCCCAACCTATCTCAAAATATGCAAGTGCTCTCTCTCTATAATCTAGATAATCTCACTTTGATGTTCTCTCAGTGCTATACAATATTTTGTTGTGCTATGAGGATGATACATCACGTGGTGTATAATAGGAACTCATTATAAGCGTTTTGGATGAAATACAACTCAAGAAAATCAAAATCGAAAAAGGATTCTCCAGTCAAATAATTTTGTTGCTCGAGTGGCAGGCTCGCAAGAAGCAAGCAGTAGTCTTGATGCTTGAGCGTCGTGACCATGGCGCCTAGGCGCTATGTCTAGGGCCTAATTTCACAATTTCTTTCATTTTGGGCACCCTGAACCAATTGCTTAGGCGCTAGTTTGTTGTCCAACATCCCAAAACCAAGACATATAACTGGGACTTCTTATGCCTCTTTTATAACTCTAACACTCTTACTAACTTTTAGAACTCAATCTATACTCGTATGCCTATACCTCTTTAAATCAAGAGTACTTAAGGAGATAATGTTTCTTTTCAAGTCTGGAACATGTCTTACATCACCAAGTGTCCTGACCATCCCATTAAACATCTTACTAAGGACATCGCCAATATCAGCTATCTTACAAGGAGAATTATTTTTCATTACCACGAAACCCCCTGTAATAGTTTCATATATTGCAAACCAATCCCTATTTGGATACATACGAAAGGTGCAAGTCGTATAAAAATCCAAGCCTCATCAGGTTTATAGTCATCGTGAAAATAGCTAAAAGATCTCCATCATAGTAGTCATCATCTTATTAGGCTGTTCCTTCTTACCTGTAGCAACTAATTTATTCATATTCTGCCACTTCGGGCCGCCCTTCTTTTTGTGCCTCTTTTTCTTTTAGAAATAAAAAACTACATTACTATCATTAGATCTTGACTTACTTCTTCCATTACCACCCGAATCCCTCTCACAACAACAAGACCCTTTGCTTAGGCACCTGGTTCAATAACTAGTTGTTTTATCTTCTCCCTAGAATAAATCGCGTCATAAACCATGTGAATGGTGAAAGTATCTCAAATATACAAGATGGTCATATATGAAGTGAGCAACGAATATAGCCAAAATCAACCTCGAGTCCTCTTCCTTGTACTTGTCTATGGTCTCAAAATCAGTGACGACTTCCTTGAATACAGACAAATAATCTTCCAAATATCCACCTTTGGACAAGCAATGAGAATATAAATATTGCTTTAGATGTAGTTTGTTGGTTAGACTCCGAGTTATGCATAACCGTTCCAACTTCAACTACGGTACTGTTCTCATATACCTCGTCCTAAAGAATTTAATTCGAAAGATGAAGATGTATCCATGATAGGGCTTCCAATCTTTATGTTGTTCTCTTCTAGTGTCAAAGTTGAAGGCATTTTGTCCAGCCCAATAGAGCATCATCTAAATCCGATTGGGCAAGCACTTCTTGCACCTTGATCTGTCATAAAGAAAATTTGGTGCTACGATCCAAAAATAGAATTTCAAACTTTACACCCCGAAACAATCAAAACTTATTCCGAGTTGATGAAACCTCGTCTTTGTACAAGACCAAACCAGCTCTCCCAGGAACTATCGTAGCCCTAATCTCTGATACTACTTGTTAGAAAACAAGCCAATTTGTAATAATTAATAGCAAAAACAAGCCACTTGTTATGAATATTAAAGCCAAAAAAATTATGAGAAGATGAAAAGAATCAGATAAGAACACAACATTTAACGTAGAAACCCGAATTCGGGGAAAAAAAATCATGGGTAGAGGCAGATAATTCACTATAATCAATAGCAAAGAAGTGCAAAATAATTTCGCAAAACTCTCAACCTATCTCAAAATATGCTATTCTCTCTCTCTCTCTCTCTCTCTCTCTAACCTAGGTCCTCTTACTTTGATATTTTCTCAATGCTAGCACTGTATTCAAGTTCATAATGGTCAACTTTCCATTTATATCTAAAACCCGCAATTCTAATGGAATAGTTACAATAGTGCCAGTCTCCGACTTTGGGCGGGGGTTGGGGTTGGTGAATAAAGTAGCTGTCAAATACATGATAATTTTTTCAGCTCAAGGACATTGAGGCCTGATTTGGGTTTGAGTCCAGCAAAAGCTGAATCATGTTCAGTTACTTGATCCTAAAGAAGGTGGTGAGTGGATTGAGTCGTGCTTTATCTTTGTCGAGCTCAAGCCTGCTTAATATAGTTTTTAGCTCCATTGCCACTTCTTTCATTGTAGGCCTCTCCCCGGATAGTCTTCTTAAGCACCTCTCTGTCAGCATAGCAACTTGTTTCAGCTGCTCGAACTGAACCTCCTTTTGCAAACGGTTTATAAAAATTTCATTTAGGTGATCTCCATCTCCTCTAACTGCAGATACAAAATAGTCAGCTAGAGTTTGCTCTCCTTCCGGCTGATCCAAATCCATTACCTCTTCTCCTGTCAATATCTCTGCCAATACAACTCCAAAACTGTATACATCACCCTTTTCCGCCGAATACCCTGAAGCGTGATTCTCCGGATCCAAGTAGCCAGGTGTACAAACACATCCATCGAGTGAAGGCTGTGAAATTTTCACATTGTAATCAGAATCCAAGAAAATGCGGAAGCTGGCGATGTCTCCATGAACAATTGGCAATTCCCCAGCAGAATGCAAGCAAGCAAGTGAACTTGCAGTTTCAAAGGCTATCTTGAGACGAAGGTCCCATGAAAGAAAATATTCTTGATCGTGAATCAAATCGTACAATGTCTTACCGGTGAAAAACTCATAAACTAGAAATGGGTCTTGTGTCTCTAAACAACAACCAATCAGCTTCGTCACATTCACGTGGGTTATCCGAGAAAGTATGATCAATTTCCTAATGAAATCCCGAATGCAGGGTGAATGCAATGTTTCATACCTCTCTATAAAGTAAAGTTTGTTCACTCCATCGTCTGGTAATGTTCCTTTGTAAACCACGGGTACATTATTTCTATCTCTGAAAACAATCGTAGCCTCATCGTAGTTGTTTGTAGCCCTTTTGAGATCTTCTAATGTAAAAAGTACAAGTCCTTGCCTTCTCAAAAGCATATTTTGTAAAATTAATCCTCCGTTTTGCTCGAAATACTTCTGTCTTAGTTTAACGACTTTGTTTTTCTTGCTTTTCCAAAATATCCAAGAACTAATTCCAACAACAGGAAGAATGAGACCTGGTTGAAAAATGGAAATTTTTGAGTTAATTTGTCTTCATTGTCAACATAGTATTGAATCATCAAGTCCTCTAAACACAATAGATCCTAACATTAACAAAATGATGTTTTTTTTTCAATCAATTAGG
The DNA here is from genome assembly GCA_903798365.1 of Fraxinus sp. 1973-6204. Lineage (NCBI taxonomy): Eukaryota > Viridiplantae > Streptophyta > Magnoliopsida > Lamiales > Oleaceae > Fraxinus > Fraxinus sp. 1973-6204. The sequence continues at coordinate 4,489 of CAIGRR010304486.1, read as the reverse complement.
TGCAAAAACAAAGACTAAAGAACTTACCAGAAGCAATATACATCAAGGTAGAGACCATAGTTTGACCTTTGGGATGACAACCTGTGCCACCTTTCTTTCCATCACCTTCAAGCCCCTTAGGACAAGAACATAAATAGCTTCCCAGCAAATTTGTGCATGTCCNCTTTGGGATGACAACCTGTGCCACCTTTCTTTCCATCACCTTCAAGCCCCTTAGGACAAGAACATAAATAGCTTCCCAGCAAATTTGTGCATGTCCCTTCACAAGGTCTTGAAATGCACTCATCAATATCTGGAACAATGCCAATCTATTTGTAAGCACATAGTAATAACAAATATAAATAAAGTATGTAGTATACCAATAACAAAATAAACTTAATTATGTTAATATAATTATTACCATGACAACCATCAATAAGGTAAGGGTTCCCTTGATATCCCGTTAAACAATTGCAACGATAACCAAGTCCGTTGGTTAAATCAATGCATTCACTATGCATAGCTCGACAAGCATAGCTTGAGAGGTCTTCTAGAGCTACTAGGCATGTCACGTTCCCTATAGACCAGTCTAGCACAACAGGGACAGTTTTTCTGCCCTGCAAATCTTGGAGATCCAAAGATGAGAAGTTGAACGCCTCTGTTTCAACTACAAAAGCATAACCACATGGATTGAAAGTTTTCACCCTCGAGTGATTCTGAAAACTCCGAATGTCGATCAAAAAGTCCTTAACTCCCTCAGGAATTGAAGTCTGGCAGCAGCCAAGGCCAGCGCAGGTTCCATCAACCACGCTGTCGATTCTTTGACACCATGATGCGCACCCAGCACTCAGTTGCTTCCATTCCTCAGAACCATCAACAACTGCGTAAGTGTCACACCCAACAACAGTGAACTTGTTTCGTGTTCCTGAAAAATGGAATTTGGACAAGGCGAGCTTTGAGATGCTGCCATTTATCTGGGAACCGGATTTCCCATAACAATAACTGGCCACAGAAGCAGTAATTCTCATCTGTCCATTGATTGATATGTCAATAACTTCAATTTCACCGAAGTTCAGAAATGGCTTGGGAGGGTTGTAACTTTCATTGCAAGTAATAAAGAAGGATTCATCAAGATGGCAACCCGAAACAGTTCCAAACGGAAAGGGGACAGGGACATCTCCACATCTGGTTGGACAGTATGGACTGGGCTGAAATGCCGAATCCATCATTGTCGGCATTAGCATTGCCCCAAGCAACATGAGTTTCAAAATTATTGAACGAGAATTCATGGTTTTCTAATTGAAATGATTATCTCTAGGGGGTGTTTCAGTTCCCTTTTCGATTAAGAAAATGTCCAATTATCTCTTTGATAACAGCAGAGGCTCTATTGACTTGATAAATTGATTTAGTCACCCAAAAAGAAAAGGAAACTGCTAGTGTGGAATCTGGTAAAAACGCGTATAATAAAGCTTGTTTGGCGCTGGTTTTCCAAGGGAAAAATGATTTTTCTGAGAAATTTTAGTTAAAAGCGAGGAAAAGTTAGAACATGTGGTTGAAAATAATATAGAGATAAAACAATTTTAGCCCCCATTAGGCTCCCATAATTTGACGTTATAATTTTTGGATTATTGCTTTTTGGGAGAATTGTAGTTGAAAAAGAATGAATTTTTATTTATTTATATGTAATATTATATGATTGAACAATGTGTAGTTAAAAAGAAAAGAGATAAAAATATATTATAAATTTAATTGAGCTTGTACGGGGGCTTAAAAAAATCTTTGATAAACAGGCCTTAAGAAGCATCATGATTTAATGATGTGTACAAAACACACTAACATTAGCGGATAATACGAAATATGTAATAATAGTGTATCGTACAAAACGTGTAATAGTGGTTGTTATGTTTTGTGATTCAAATTCCATGTTATTTGAAAATTTGATTCATGGAGGAAGTCTAGATAATATTGGTTTGGACGTCCGATTTGATAAGAAATCAAATTTCATCATGGATTGAGAGTTTGAATGGAAAAAATATTTTGAAATAGATAAAAACATGTTTAAAACGTTTTGGGACAGAACCAGGACAGAGGGTCTTTTTGTTCGTGAGAGAAAAACAGGTGGTCATGGAGAGGTAGAGTCGAGGATAGCAATAGTGGTAAAGTCTGTTTGGATTGCAACAACAAGGGGCACTTAAAGAGGGATTGCTATGAGTAGAAAACTAGTTTGCTACTACAGATCAGAAGGAACAACCAAAAAATTTCGATAATATCAATCTTGTTCAAGATACAGTGATGGAGATCTTTTATGATTACTGAATGTGACTCCAAACCTGACGAGAATTTAATTTTTTATTCGACTTGCACTTTTCATGTGTTCAAATCAGGATTTGTTTTCTTCATATGAAACAATTACAAGGAGTTCCATGATGATGGGAAATAATGAGCCTTGTAAAATAATTGAGATTGGTAATGTCAAAATTAAGATGTTTAATGAAACGGTTAGAACACTTGGCCAAGTTCGACATGTTCTAAGTATAAACATGAATGTAATCTCTTTGAGTACTCTTGATTCAAATGGGTACAAGTATACTAGTGGAGATAGAGTTCTAAAAGTTTGCAAGGGTGCTCGGGTTGTGTTAAAGGGACGGAGAAGTCCCAGTTATATGTGTTAGAAGGCTCAGCGGTCACTGTGGATGCAGCTGAAGCTTATGGTTCAATAAGCAATAATTCGGGTATAGTTGGTTGTGATTGGGTGGTTCGAATAATAATACTGGAGAATCTTCTAGTAACTCGGGTGAAGCTTGTTGTGATTTTATTGATCATGTTACTCGTGGTGATTTAAGCAAGTTTATCAACTCATGTAAAGTTGGAATTGCTTGTGGTGATTCAAGCATGTTTAATGACTCAGCTGGAGTTGTAAGTGAATATGATGATTCAAGCAAAGATGTTATGCAAAGTAGTTATCCTGGTAAGCAGGACTTGGATTTAGTGTACAATTGCTGAGCATGTCCTACAGGGACATGTTGAAAGAATTGGAGAATGACTTAAAGAGTGAAGACTTAATTTCTTGCTATGAAATTTGTGTCAATGTGGAGTTTGTTGTATTTTGTGGCTCAAATTCTATGTGATTTGAAAGTTTGATTCATTGAGGAAATTTAGATAATGATGGTTTTAGAAGTCTGATTTGATAAAAGATCAAATTTCATCATGAATTGAGAATTTGACTGGGAAAAGGACTTTGAAATGGATAAAAACATGTTTGAAATGTTTTGGGGACAGAATCGAGGCGACGAGGCACAAAAAAAGGCAGCAAAAGGGCCGACGCTGAGCTGTCGACACCTCCTATTGGGGAAAATTTCACTCTTGTTTGGTTTATGACGTGGTTTTATGTTCTACTTCATCCATAACTTCAACATTTGACTCCTATAAATACTCCATAAGGTGTAGGCTTTTTAGATAGACTTAAGATAACAATTAGATTATTGTTGTATACATTAGAAATTTGAGAAAATTGTTTAGGTTTAGATTGAGAGAATTAAATCTTGTAAAAATAATTTTAGTTTCTTGGTATATTAATTCTTTTACTTAAAAAAAATATTTCATTTGACTTTAATTTTAAGTCTTTAAAATGTTTTATCTGTAAAAAAGTTAAAAATGATTTTTTGTTCCCTAAAAATTAAATAAGATTTAATTTATGATGCTATCTATATCATGTAATTATGGTATTGAGACTCGTTATTTTGTTACAAATTCCAGAAACATGTATAAAGTTCCTATAAATCTATTAAGTATGACTTGTCTAGTTGAAAATTGAAACCATAAGAAATATTCTAATTCTTGCATTTCGAAAACTTGAAAATTGTATAATTGGCTAATGGTAGAAATTATTAAGTGAATATAGTATTTTTGTAATTTTAGATCTTTGATATATATTATTTTAATTATAAAATGATTTTTAAAATGATACAAATGTAAAATAATATTAAAAATAAAAAACTTTTTTTTACGCCTAAACCTCGCCTATGCTCGCTTAATCTCATAAAAGCTTGAAGTTTCCTTTTCATGCCTGCCACACTTTACGCTTTTTAAAACATTGAAAAATAGTAATGTATCCCATGAAATGTATCAATTATAATGAATATTATGGTCCTTTTGATTGCAAAGATGGAATTTGGGTGGAAAGAAAATGAACTATATGGAATTGAATTACCTAAAATTTGTTTTACTGGAAATTGTAATTAATTGAGTTTGATTGGTATAATTTTTCACCTGAAAAATGTTGAAAGTTTGGTGTCCGTTTGGCTTCGTTTTCCATGAAAATTATCCAATAAAGTGATAATTTTTTTACCATTGAGTCTAGAATTTGTTTCACTTGCCAAAAAAAATTATCATGTCTAATATCATTCGTTTGACTTTGTTTTGCATGAAAATTGTCAACAAAAGTGATAAAATATTTTATCATTGTGTCTAGAATTTTTTCTAATTGTAAAAAAAAAAAAATTAAATTAAA